>JARACY010000522.1:0-89571 GCA_029255725.1 Scrobipalpa atriplicella | reverse complement strand
GTTTACAAAACACACTAGGATCGCCATCGCAGTCTTAAATGGCTATAATACAGCATTATCACGGATTTGTCTCAGCTAAAACTTCTTGCTTTAATCATCATAAAAACCTAGAGATTTGGTGGAATAATCCAACTCGCAACGCAACTACTTTACCAAGTTAAGAGCCCGTGACACCAGCTAAACCTCAACAACGAACATTTGACATTGATGAATTAGACAACAGCAAATGAGAGTTTTTCCGACTTTTTGTAACTTTCATTTCCTAATTCCACTTTACTTCTAGATTCTCTTATAAATGTTTCTTTTTCGACGTTTGACAGGAGATTAGTTACGAAACATGTTGTGAATGCTAAAATATTCATGCTGAAAGTGATTCGAACTTTTGAACGTATAAATAGAGTAACAACTTATTATTTTAATAGTCACGTCTACCTTTGAATATTATTTTAGATTTATTTTAGGGGCACAGTTATCTTACTGCTCAGTTAACGACCTGTGAGGGTTATAGAAACACTAATGTAGTTTTGACAGAGGAAAGGGCCAGTATTTTCTTATTAAGTTTCTATTTGCCATAATTTGCTTCCATGCTGGACTGGGAGCGATAGAAAAACATGAGAATGTGCCAGCTGCAACTCTTACCGGGCATGCTGTAAAAACCAGCTAAGGGATTCGTGTAAATTAGGCGATGGGCTAACAATCTGTCACTATTGCAATATAAATATCTAGATCTTAAACATCCCTCAAAACTCGTCAGACGTGGCGAAACGACCTTTGTTTGGGTCGTTGACGCTATGTCTACCCCATTGGGGATACAGGCGAGGTAGTATGTATGTATTGCCATAAAAGCAGGCAAAGTGAAAAGTTCTACCTACTAGCTTCTAAATGATAGAATAAGCACCACACTTTGTGAAGAACGTAACGTTGACGTTAACTGTTCAACTGAACAAATATTTTAACAAAATTGTTAAAGTTGTTGTAAAGTGTACTTTCAACTTTCGACAGCCACTTAAATAAAATTCGGGAAATCGGTGCGAGTAAGCGAATTTAAAATTTGTACAGGGTGTAACAAAAAGAGGTCGAAATACGAAAAAAGATTTGACCTCCATAACAAAATGCATTAGTTGCGATAGCTCATGTTGTATGGTCATTAAAAATTCTTTCGAATTTCCACATATTGAGAAAAGTTTTTCAATTTCGTAAACAGATTTACATATTTTAGGATGCATTTAAACTTTTTGTTATATCCTGTATAAATAAAATAGTTATATGCTATTCCAGGAATTGCTCGCCAGGGGCGGCTCGGGAATGCTATCTGCGAGGGCCGTTCTATTTGCTGCACTGTCAAATGCCGCTTCCTGTCAGAGACGAATAATTGTAAATAATAACTAAAAGACAATTTTGCAATTAGATTTTAATAATATGACGATTACTCATTTAATTTATGATAGTTTGATCATGTGGATCATAATAATTTGACTTCTCATGATTATCATATAGGTAAGGATAGATACCTTCACCTAACATATTGTGCCAAAATAAATGGTTGAAAGGGTTTAAATAAACTTCCATCCATGCTGAAAATACAGCTCGTAAGTTACCCAACGAAGTTAGATTTTATTCGAGTCGTCTTTCCTTAGCGTCCGAGATGTCAATTGTAGTCGACAAATCCGAGTAAAGACGTCCATTCGGACTTAGAAGTTCCCGAGCTAGCAGGATCTAATGCAGAGCCGTATCTAGAAATAGTAGAGATATTTTTTTTGTATTAAAAATAAGTAGATAAGTAGTTCTTCCATGCTGGACTGGTAGTGAAAACATAGAATGTGCTAGCTGCATATCCTCCCGGGCATCATGCTGTAAAAAAAAACCGGCTAAGGGATTCGAGGGTTTCAATGTATTGTAATTTAGGCGATGGGCTGACAACCCATCACTATAGCAATATACATATATAATCATATCTGAAATAACCCTAATAACTTGTCAGACGTGGCGGAATGACCTTTAGGTCGTTTTCGCAGTGCCTACCCCATTAAGGATAAAGGCGTGATTTTATGAATGTATGTATATATGTAAGTACCATGACTTAAATAACCAGGCTCTCGTGTTGTTGGTAGTTTGGTGGTTACATGCGTTAAAATATTATTATTTTTCTTTATGCTATTTTTACAAACAAAAGTTGATTGGGTGTATATTATTTAGCATAAAAATTTACTCTCCAGTCTAGGCAAATTAAACTTCGCTTGCTTCAACAAAGGAGTTACTTTAACTCCTTTGTAAATACGAGGACTAAAATTCTATATCAACTACTTATTCAAAAGGATATAACGAAGTTGTCCTTGTTGAAAGTATCTTCCTTTGGTATCCTCTTTGTAGGTTAAAATTATTTCTTAGTTCGTCTCTGACAGGAAGCGGCATTTGACAGTGCAGCAAATAGAACGGCCCTCGCAGATAGCATTCCCGAGCCGCCCCTGGCGAGCAATTCCTGGAATAGCATATAACTATTTTATTTATACAGGATATAACAAAAAGTTTAAATGCATCCTAAAATATGTAAATCTGTTTACGAAATTGAAAAACTTTTCTCAATATGTGGAAATTCGAAAGAATTTTTAATGACCATACAACATGAGCTATCGCAACTAATGCATTTTGTTATGGAGGTCAAATCTTTTTTCGTATTTCGACCTCTTTTTGTTACACCCTGTACAAATTTTAAATTCGCTTACTCGCACCGATTTCCCGAATTTTATTTAAGTGGCTGTCGAAAGTTGAAAGTACACTTTACAACAACTTTAACAATTTTGTTAAAATATTTGTTCAGTTGAACAGTTAACGTCAACGTTACGTTCTTCACAAAGTGTGGTGCTTATTCTATCATTTAGAAGCTAGTAGGTAGAACTTTTCACTTGCCTGCTTTTATGGCAATACATACATACTACCTCGCCTGTATCCCCAATGGGGTAGACATAGCGTCAACGACCCAAACAAAGGTCGTTTCGCCACGTCTGACGAGTTTTGAGGGATGTTTAAGATCTAGATATTTATATTGCAATAGTGACAGATTGTTAGCCCATCGCCTAATTTACACGAATCCCTTAGCTGGTTTTTACAGCATGCCCGGTAAGAGTTGCAGCTGGCACATTCTCATGTTTTTCTATCGCTCCCAGTCCAGCATGGAAGCAAATTATGGCAAATAGAAACTTAATAAGAAAATACTGGCCCTTTCCTCTGTCAAAACTACATTAGTGTTTCTATAACCCTCACAGGTCGTTAACTGAGCAGTAAGATAACTGTGCCCCTAAAATAAATCTAAAATAATATTCAAAGGTAGACGTGACTATTAAAATAATAAGTTGTTACTCTATTTATACGTTCAAAAGTTCGAATCACTTTCAGCATGAATATTTTAGCATTCACAACATGTTTCGTAACTAATCTCCTGTCAAACGTCGAAAAAGAAACATTTATAAGAGAATCTAGAAGTAAAGTGGAATTAGGAAATGAAAGTTACAAAAAGTCGGAAAAACTCTCATTTGCTGTTGTCTAATTCATCAATGTCAAATGTTCGTTGTTGAGGTTTAGCTGGTGTCACGGGCTCTTAACTTGGTAAAGTAGTTGCGTTGCGAGTTGGATTATTCCACCAAATCTCTAGGTTTTTATGATGATTAAAGCAAGAAGTTTTAGCTGAGACAAATCCGTGATTAGTTTGACGTTCAGTGCATCCCAGTGTTTCTCAAATAAAATGCGAAGCTAAATATAAATACAGACATACATATTATAAAGTCATGCCTTTTCCCATACGGGATAGGCAGAGCTTAAAACGCCTCCGAAAAGTCTTCACCACGTCTGAAAAAAAATGAGGGCAATTTGTATGTAATTAATGTGTCTACAATTTTATTATATGTATGTATAGTTATGCCAAAACCTACAATGCTTACAAGTCAGGTTATGGCTCGTCAGTTTACAAAACACACTAGGATCGCCATCGCAGTCTTAAATGGCTATAATACAGCATTATCAACCCAAACTAGAACGCAAAGGACTCAACCCCTTATTGCTATAGTTATCCCAGTACAGGCTTACCATTAGCTTTTCCTGTCGTTTAGGCTTATCAAAGGAAGCATACCCTCTTACATTGGGTACTGTCCTATCTTATCCAAGTCTGTCATTTTCCCTTACTTTGAACACAAGGTTTTAGAGAAAAAAAAACTTTACACATTTATGCTTGTATTTATAAAAGTCACTCAAATTTGATACTAGTTTTATGTAGAGTTTTAAGTCGCCTGTCTTACTCAGTCTAATTTTTAGTTCCTACTTAGGTACGCTATCACGACTCAGACTTCAGCCGAGTCGCTCCTAATTTATAAACATTATAATTCAAATTTGGAACGCGAGCGCGCACTCAGGATGGGTCGCTAGTCACGTATCAGTTAATTGTGGTCTGGAGTTGACTTAAGTGCTGATATGCCATATGTTTTGCAAAGTTATGCGCCATTTTGATTTGTTCAGGCTTCATACTAGAGTTTTTCTTACAGCTTGTTAAGGCACAGCACTAGTGTGAACATTACCCCATCACTAATCGTAATTTGACAGGTTGTCTTAGAATGCCGGACGTTATTTTATTATTGAAGATTCCTCAAAAACCCACCCAGAAGAAGCCAGAATGGCGGAAGAAATCGACTCGAACAACAGCAACAGGACATCAGGTTACTTGAGCAAAGCAACCAGCAACAGAAACAGTACCTAACCTCAATCCATGGATGCTAATGTGTTGTCTCGCATTTTACCCGGCATCTCCACACCACCTCTACAGCAATTCAGTGTCATGGGAAGCGAGTAGACAGCATGGATAACACGTTTTGAACAGTAGGTACCCAGAGGCTAGTAAACTCGAGCACATACCGTCTAAAACACAAGTAAACTCACTTCTTTGTATACCTTATGGGCAGCGTTGCCGTCTATAGAACTGGACATTAAAACATAGACAGAGAACCTGTGAGACATGCATCAAGTCTACTGCACAACAACCTGAACCGATTATACCAGGAAAAGTTCCACAATGTCCTTGAGAAATGTAGCAGCTGATTTATGTACCTACAAAGGAAATGAATACTTAGTTGTAAGAGATATTATACCTACTGTTCAACTATCCAGAAGTTATTACACTGAGCTTGACATCATTATCAGCCATTACATTTGAAAAACATTATGGCAAGACATGGTAAAAGGTGTAAGAGCCTAAGAACTGACAATGAACCACAATTTTCTTCCCAAAAATTTAAAAATTTTACTGAAAAATGGGAATTCAATCACATTTGATTTTAGAGGAAGAAGCAACCATTAACCTACTTAATCCCAGGGCCAGACAATCAGTTTGTACAAGAAACAGCCATTCCGGCAGATCCAAACAGAAGTAGAAGGACCATCTGCATCAAACAACTTATCTGATGGTCTGCCTCGAAGCCGTTTTGTAAGAATTTTAAATAAATATATAAAATAAAATTTCTTTTTTCTGAGTACATGCCCCATACCTTACATTAACATGACATTATTTTATAGTTTAAAATTAGTTAGGTAGATATTTCTC
Organism: Scrobipalpa atriplicella; assembly: GCA_029255725.1. Lineage (NCBI taxonomy): Eukaryota > Metazoa > Arthropoda > Insecta > Lepidoptera > Gelechiidae > Scrobipalpa > Scrobipalpa atriplicella. The sequence continues at coordinate 83,987 of JARACY010000522.1, read as the reverse complement.
ACATTGCCTATCGGCCTAAAGCATTCTATTCTATACATAGTGTAGGCATTATATATTATCCATGATATTATTATAATGCCTGTATTATACAGATTGCCGGTAACAACTACAATAGGTACATAAAATAATAGAATAGGTGGGTATGTTAGGCACTCAACATCTACAAATTAGATGATTAAAATAACATTATACTTATGAACTTGCTGTTTATGTATTTTTATAAACAATAGGTACATTATATTATTGACAGTAATATATTGTATTTATTTGACATCATCACATGGACATGTTCACACTAATAAAATAATACTTATAGATCGGTAAATGAATGCTCATATGGAAATCTAGAGGGAAATGGCAGAAGCAGGAATTTTGACTTCGGAACTCTGGACTAGTTAGGAGGTATAGGTACACACTAAAAGTCCGGACCCCTCCGAGGTCCGACCGGGGGGAGGGGGAGGGGGGACACACAGAAGGTCCCATTTTTTGGTTATTTGGTTACCTACCTACATCTCGAAAATAATGGTTTACCGGCGGCATAGTGTGTAGGAGCCCTAAAGTTATGTTGCAAAAAAAATTGCTGCATACCTAAAGCAGGGATTACATTACCCTGCCGATACATTACTTGTGCAAGAGTCTTACTTGAAGAACTACTGAAGCTAAGCAGCAATGTATATCAAATCGGGCCCGATCGGCCGGGTAATGTAATCGCTGCTTGATAGTTTGTTTATTTTAATTAATTTGTTACATAATTAATTGTAGGTAGGTACCTACATTATTATACCTATTCTATCGCCTAAAATTATTGTATGTTTTGTTTATTTTCATTATTAATTGTTTATTTTTATTATTATTATAAAATAAGAATCAATAACCTTTAATAATTAAAGGTTTATTGATTCTTATTTTATAATAAACAAAACATACAATAATTTTATTATTATGTAATAGGTATAGTTGCCCGGCTATGGCTACTATTACATACTACATAAAATCACGCCTTCATCCCTAATGGGGTAGGCAGAGCGAAAGCGATCTAAACAAAGGTCGTTTCACCACGTCTGACAAGTTTGAGGGTTTACAGATGATGTGTACCTATACATATTGCTATAGTGACGGGTTGTCAGCCCATCGCATCGCCTAAAATTGCAATACACTGAAACCCTCGAATCCCTTAGCTGGTTTTTACAGCATGCCCGGGAGTTGATGCAGCTGGCACATGTGTCTTTCTATCACTCCCAGTCCAGCATGGAAGAGTGCAGCAGCAACAGCATGGCTATTGGTACCTACCTACATATTAAAATGTGTGAGTTAGAGACTCGAATTTAGCTGGAGGCAGGTTTGGGGGTGAAAACAAACAGTATACAAAGTTTACAATCATATATTCTTGGTAATTCATAGTCAACAAAATACACAACCCATGTAACAATAATCCTAAACTTAATCCTAATCTATATACTAATCGGTGATGGACGCAAGGTGCGTGGACCTGGATGGCGGGTATCGGACAACCGTGTTCCTTAGCATGGCAGGTTCCCTGGCAGCTCGGCGTCCCGGAGTAGCGATGCGAGGATGCTAGGGCAGAGAGAGGATTTGGTTAATGAAAATGAAAGCGACTAGTTATGACGGTGTGCGCTGGACGATGCGTGGTGGCAGGTCAATTCAAACCTGGATGGGTCCCCCTGGATTCCCGGCCTTCCTGGGCTACGGACTGGACAGGTTTGCAACGCAGACAGATGAGTTTTTATGCCGGCAGACAGTGATTGTGCGAGTGCAATGAAATAAGCATACACACACGGATCCAAGCAGGTGAGCGTGATAGGTATCAGCTAGCGGTGCAATGCAAATTGGGTGATGGTGGCAGCGATGTCGATGATAATGTAACCCTGACAGGCTCTTACTAAAGTCTGCCTCGGGACAGAGATTCAGCATCAATGATAATAGCAAACGCGGGCGTGCGGGAACGTTGCGTTAACGTTTCTGTCAGGCGCTTTCTCTTCCAGACGACAATCGGGTGGGTTACCGATATAGGGTAGGCAGGTGTGAGAATAAATATCAGGATACAACCCTCTCGGACCCCGGCAGCTAGCAGTACCTTTACACAGTGCAAGCGGATACAGGATATTGAGCAAGGGAAACCCAAAGTGGTGCGCTACCGGTAGGAAATAAGCAATATTAATTGCTGTGAGATGTTTTGTAAGTCTAGGATCTATTCACTATTCCTACAGGAGTTCCTACGCCTGGTGGCCTATGGCCTGGCTGGGCACCCCTCACACTCGCTATGCTCCAGGATCTATCAGGATTGGTGGCGGGAGTTGTTATTCTCTACCAGCAAAGTCACTGTGCTTGATATAGCGCTACCCCCTCACTTAGGTTTGATAAACATTAACGTCCATTAACCTCCGAACACAGCGCTTCATGGTCCCCCATGAGTGGGTTTGATCCTAAGACAGGATTTAGAATGTAAATTAATTGGTAATTAATTTGAGAAACCATAGTTCTGAATTAATTCTACGAGTGAGAAGCTATTGTATTGTATTGTATTGTATTGCTAAATGCACAGGTACTTAACGGGTCTGGAAATGTAGCGCCGGGGTTCGGAAAGCATACTCTTTTCTTGTATGGCCCGCGGCTGCCTCGGTTGCTGGCTGACAGGCTCATTATCTGGTCTGGATGCTCGGTTCTGGATCAACTGTGCAGGCACTGACTCTAAGTAACTTATACTCTCCGTAACCAAAGATCCCAAGGTGGAGGTGGAGCTGCCGGCGGCGGCGGGTGGTGAACTGTAGCTCTGCGGCTGCGCAGGTCTGGCAGGGTTTTGCGCGCAGCCGGTACGCTCAACGGGTCACTCTCGATTGCACCATGCGCCTCCTCGCGGCGCCGGGTTGTGACCCAGTGGGAATAGTAGTCATAGTCACAATTAAAAAGTACTTCTTTCATAGTAAACGGTGAAAGGATACTTTACATTATTACTCTTACTAATCGTATGACATTAATTTGCTGTGAAGTCCAGAATATTAATGTGTAAGTTTCAGTAAGCCCGTCAGCAAGCCCTTTGTTCTTCAATTATAATCTGAAAAGCAGAAACAAATTATAAATAAGAACACTGTACATAAAAGTAGGCATAAGAATAATGCAATACTTGCAAGGACAAGATCCAATACAAATGTTGGCTACCACACCCTCAACAACAGAGTCATTTATACTTGGAACAGTCTCCCTCAAGAAATTGTCAATGCTCCCTCCACAAACACTTTTAAAAATAGACTTGACAAGTAAAATACAATGTGAAGGACTTTTAAGTGAATCATAAATAATGGACTTTAATTAAATATTAGCGCACACACAAGCTACGGATATAGCCACATCAGCAATTCTGCTGCTGGGCTATTATTAAATAATAATAATAATAAAATTATATTTTATCTACCTAGAGAATAGTTTTTCATTTAGTACATGCAACAAAGTCCAAAGAACTGTGTAATAGATGGTTGAATTGCCCTCTTACACCACTTGGAGAAACATGTGAAGTTTTTAGGGTAATTTAGAGGCTTAATGTGCCCTCTGACACACAGAATCCTTTTTCTTGATTGATGATGAAGTGATTCAGGCTGGATTGTTCTCACCAAACTGTGCAAAATCTCACAAAGTGGGCATCGAGCCCACAATCTACACGGGTGAACCCAAGGCTCACACCACTAGAACACAGATGCCGTTATAATTTATATTGAGTATATACCTACTACAGAATACAAGACACCACAATTTGCTTGTATTACCATTATTGTATTATCACCTGTTGTTTTATTTTCTTTCAGAAGTTAATTATGTTCCCCATAGTTTTATTTATTTCTGATTCATTGGAGCCAATAGTTTGTTCCCTTCAGTCTAGTTCTGCATTCAGCGAGTGGTTTCATGAAGAATTGACCTTAAACCAGTCCTCACTCCATACCTGGAACATTATAAAACATTGGTCTATGTTATCTATGAATGAAAGTAAGTTTGTTTGTCAAAATTGCTACTTATACCTTTAATAACCTGAATCATACATACATGAATACATACATAAAATCACGCCTTTATCCCTAACGGGGTAGGCAGAGCAAAAACGACCTAAATAAAGGTAAATTCTGCCACGTCTGACAAGTTTTGAGGGTTATTATTATACAGGTGATTAGGTATGTATATTGCTATAGTGACATGTTGTCAGCCCATCGCCTAAATTGCAATACACTGAAACCCTCGATTTCCTTAGCTGATTTTTACAGCATGCACGGGAGGAAATGCAGCTGGCACATTCTATGTTTTTCTATCACTCCCAGTCCAGCATGGAAGTAACCTGAATCATACCAAAATAAAACACACAGGTAGGTATAGAATAGGACAGTGTGACAGGGGCTACTTGCATACTGGGCGGTCACTATGCCTCCTTGAAAATATTCTAGACGTGGGTGAGAAGGGGAGAAGACAGTTTAAAAACGTAGTAATGTTAACTCTTTACCTTTAAAAGATGCACAGCACCGCACCGGCCGGGACACCGCATTCACTTGGCATTCACCATAAAAGCAAGCGTGATGAGCGGGCCGCTAAGTAGGTACCTATAGTTACTGGGTAATCTGTGGCCGCCACTGATGAAGCGCTACAGCAACAGCGCTAATAATATAAATAAAATTACATACTTTTATGATAAAATTTTGTTTGTATGTTGGGGTATGTTGGTTGTCAAAAATGTCAAAATCAAAATCCACCATTACCAAATTCCACCAACCAAATCACTCGCCGGCAGGCGCTGGTCGCTGATTGGTTGAGTCACTCTAACCCGCTGAGTATTGATACGTTCCATTTCATGTTACATGTCTGTGGTAATTTTTATTAAAATGCACATACTATTAATATTTTCATATTCATTATAAAATCTTTTACATTATATGATATGTACAACAAAATAATATAGCCCTTTTGAATATTTGATATTTAAAACATATATTTTATGTTTAATACATATCTTCTTGAAATAATCCATGTAACGGAGCGCTACTCGGAAAAAAAAGCGGCAAGTCAAACTCATGAACTCGAACTACGTAATCGGACCTGATTTGAGTGCGATTGCGTTTATAAATTAACAAGCTACTCAAGTTCTGAGTAAAAGTTTAATTTAAACTTGCTTGATCGACTCCCAAGTGCGGTTCTGAGTCTCGACTATGATTGCGGCCCTTAATAAAACCATTTCCCTACTTCGAAAAGAAAGAAACATGTTGCAGATAATTATTAGGTATTTTATCTAAGGTATTTTTGTAGCACGAATATTATTCATGGATACTGAGGGAAAAAAAAAACTTCAAAGATTTTTCAACCAAATTCGGCGTCGACTAGTCTCATAAAAACTTTCTTCGTTGCGTAGCTTACTTATTCCAAAAATGAAATTGCAGCAACTCCGTGTGATTTAAGATTAGTTTATGTGCAGTTGGTTGTTTCACTGAGAAATTGAGGACACTTTCGTGCGAATATGCGTTATGTCGCTTCTGTATTTCAACTGTGGGTCACCACCCACCGGAGCTATTCTTTGCCTTGATGGCATATATGATTGTGTCGCAGCTGGCAGTTTCCGGGATAAAGATGGCATGAATTAGAGATGTCTACGTGCGAGGGCAAGACTCCGCGGACAATACCGCGCATGCACCCCGCGCTATTTAAAATACTCGCCACTGGAGGCGCATTATAAATATACCCAACCCCAGTCAGCAAGGAAATTGTTGTACCTGAATAATTTCTCCGTCGCTTTTTGGCAGAATGATTAATTAAGTACACAAATAGTAATCTAAAAGTTTAAAAAATATACCTACTTTTGGATAGTTAAGGATCTACACCGTCGCTTACTTATAAAATTTTGCTATGGAAGAGTACCTACCTATGTATTTCTAAGTCAACTTCCTTGTTGGGACTAACTAAATAATTTATCTTTTTGACTCTACGGACAATAAGTCCCGCGCCTTTCCCCGTGCAATTTAAAATACACACTACTGGAGGTGCATTATAAATAGAGAATAGGAATTTGTGTTCCAAAACATACAATAGCACTACTTAAATATGAGTGTTTCGTTGTTTTGAAGAGAAATGGAAAAGACTTTGTGGCTTCAAAATAATTTGAGTTTTGAAAGAACTAAGTAATTATAAACATCACTATGGTATCGAAACGGATTGAATTGATGCCACGACAGAGCGGAGGATCCGCTTCATATGTTTCATTCGATACAATTGCTTGTATTTTCGATCAATTAGCGGACGATCCGCTTTTTCGAGCGGACGAATATGTTTAGAGCCTTAACACAATGTGCGTGTAGGTACATTTACACACACAACATCTGTAAACACACTTGATACCGAAAAGAATCCTGCTCAGCATAAGCTCCAGTCAGGACTGTAGCACCGCCGCGCTCATAAGTAACCTGTGACTGTAGCGCTCCTTTTCAGAAACGTAACTTCTTTTTTACATGACACTCTAATGGAGCTCAATAATTAATGGAGATGTCTTTGTTATATTAAATTAAGTTCCAAACTGGGCTGGAACTCGCTTAATCTAAAAGACATTAGACATTTCGAGTTCTGAGTTCTATCGTTCGTTTCACAGAGCACTCATGCGGTGTAAGTCAAGGTACATTTTAATTGTAATTTTATGTAATATTAATAATCAGCTCTCAAGAGTGACAGCAAGTTTGAGTTCGTATCAGAAATGTCACTTCAGTACAAAACGACCTGTCAAATCCATACTTAATATTGCTCTCACTCTTGAGATCACTTTATAAATACGAGCCTAAGGGACTACGCTGAACTCTGTGGAAACTTCAAACGCCGAGAAATATATCATACCAAGTAATAATAAATAAAAAAATATTTATTTTATGTGAATGTTAAAAAAAAAAATAGTAAATACCATACCATGGCAATTTCCTAAATTTTAATTTAATTTTTAGTATTTTTCCCTAACTCATTGTTAAAGTGCGCATTAAAAAAAACATGTGAATACAAAATCGATTTATTTTCCGATTAGGTTATCGATTAAACCTGCGAAATGTTAATTATCTTTTACTGGCACATTTGTTTTAAAAGAAAAAAGACAAATGAAGATCGTTCTGCCATTGACGGCTCTTTCTTAATGTCCGTCGTGGATTGAATTTATTTATAAACTGTGTTTCAATAGCAAATATTCGGTTAAAACTTATTTTATTAAATAATATATCTATCAGTGTTTCTTTTTCTTCGCTTCGTTTCATAGGCTAAGTTACTATATCTAATATTAATATTTAATGATTCTTTTCTGATTTTTCTTCAGAAAGATCACATGGCACAAGTAAACTAGTTCTGTTACGAGCTGTGCTGGGGGATGGGTTATCCGGGGAGTTACGTTTGAGTTTGAACACGCTCTTGTATGGTGTGCAATAAAGATTTTACCTGAAACTTAGATATTTCCAGGTATTTATTTTTCTTGGCGTCTAATGTCGAATATAATATTTTTAAGACCAACTCAGTTATGGTCTTTCCACTATATTATTTTATTATGATTATTGTTTTATTATGATTGTTGATTGCTGAATGCTCACAGCTCATATAAAAAGGATTGTTTTGACTCACAGAATTTTTTATATTAGGAATTATAACAATAAGACTTGAAACGCTGTAATTTATTTATTAATTAAAATAAGTAAGTGGAGGTTTATCTGTACTGACTTTACTTTTATAATCTACTTAAATTTAAAATATAATGCGGATAGACAGAGTTCAAAATGTATCAAAATCCAACTGTAAAACGTTTTGCTTTTTATAGATCTACCTTATATTAATAATAAAATGTCTGTTGAAAATTAGTACCCTCATTTTACTATCCGTACGTGTTTTTAGTTCGTAGAGCAGACGTCTGGTTTGAAAACCAATTGTACTAGCACAAAGCTCGGCTGGAAACCTACACAGTACACAGAAGAACCTGCTGCATTAGTTTATAATGAAACTGTTGCACTGCAGGCACCAGGTCTGAGACAAACTCATAATAATAACATTTGTGTTCTTTGTGCTACCGAGCTCATTTGTATCATATTACATGACAAAATGCTTATGGCGAAAAGTTGTTGTAGAAAAATAATACACTGATTATATTTTCATTGTATCTCATCTTCATCAGTTGCAGAAACCTACTGTTAGACATGGGACTTCCCCATTGGAGTATGATTACCATGCTTGCTACGCTAGGCTGCACCTGCGCTAGTCAGAGTCGTACATGGTTGGTCATAGGTAGAACAAACTAGTAGTGCAAATTGTTATTCTGATATTTAGCACTAAAGTATATTGGTTTTTAGATATGATAAATATTATATTTAAAATAATTTTAGCATGCTTCGTTACCGCGCTCTTTGAAAAATAGCTGGACACTACTTAATTTCAAAACATCTCTTATTTATTGCTGGAAATGGTTTTTGTTCGAACCAATTTCTGAAAGGGATTTGTCGGTTTGAATAATGTTCCTTTTTTCTTAATACTTACTTAATTAGATTGATAAAATGAATTCTTATTTCTCAAGCACATCTGTACGGCTCTTCATAACTGTCACGTTACACAGAAATAGAAACTCAATTTAATGGACCCAACTTTTAATGGATTCTCAAAGTTGTAACCTAATCCATATCGTATTTTCTGGGCAACAAAGTTTCCATTGTTATTCGTTTTTTTTTTTATTGTGACACCTACACTTATTGCTTTGGTATTATTATAGGTTATCATATTATCAATAACAATGTAGGTAGGTATGTATGCATGCATATGCTTGCAAATTTAAACTCACTTCTGAACTAAACTATACATTTATTACTATCTCTCAAAACGTGTAGTATGTTTAGATTCAATACTATCAAAATGGATAGACTCAATTTATCTATAAATTTAAACAATATATATTTCTCAATTTATCTTTAAGTCACTGTGATTAGATTCCATAAATCAGAGCATCTGGCAACCCTTTATTCGCATACATTTTTCATTATGTTTCAACCAGCGATTTAATAGTACATTACGATACAAGTGCGGTGCGTTGATAGTTACAGCCGAGGCGATATTGCTAGCCCGAGCCGTAGGCGAGGGCTACAAGAAAGCAGAGGCTGTAATTATCAAACCGCACGTATGTCGTACGACGTTTTATAACATATTTGCGAGGAAATAGCTAAAAAATTAAAACAATACAGCGAAAAGAAAAAAAGCGAGGAATATTTTTACTCGTTCGTTCACAAATTAGCGATGCGCGCGCATCCACAGGGGTACGTTCAGTCGACCCAGTTCGATATTTATACCGATCGAATCTTATACTAGTGGGACGCACTGAACGTGCACCTTAGCTGCAGTCAGATAAAACTTCACTTTCGGTGCGCCTCTGAACGGGCCGGATAAAAATTAACCTAGTCGAAATTTCGTCTGCCAGGTGTCTCTGAACGGGCAATATAATTTTTAACCAGGTTAAATTTCGATCGATCGAGCGTTTCTGAACGTACCCCAGATTACCTAGTATATATCGCGCAGCGCTTTTTTTTTAAGGCAAAGCACAAAAAACCAGCCAGTATTACTAATAAACTAAATTAATATTTTTTTTATTTTGTTACAGATAAATGGTTGTAATTTATTGTAAAAATTAATTAAATCAAAGAATTAAATGTTTATTTTATTATACTTTATCTCCCAAAGTTAATTTTATTTATAAAATGTTGACCACTTTTCTGCCATAAAAACTCTTTGCTAAGATTTAAAAAAGTACCGTTCGATAAACCGTGCGTTTTACCTAATTAAAAAAAAACTCGTGTGTTTTACAGCACTCGTGCATTTTACATTACGATTACGCTCAAGTACGTAATAAGATATAATACAATATTGAAATTGGTGTAGTAAGAGACCCTTTACGAGCAAATGTGTTATAAAAGTTTTTTTTTTAAATATATTTCTCCGTAAAAAAAAGAAGTAACTCTAAAAAACAAACGAACTCACATTTATATTAATTTGATTGATTAAGTAATCCCAATGTACGGTTTTTCCTCTCATATTCAAAGAGAATCGTATTTCACACGGTTTTTGATTAGCTGTTTTTTTTTTTTATTGAAAACTTATTTTATTAAAGTTATATAAGTACAAAAGTCACAATGGTCATTTGTCCGGGAGACCTTGCATCCATTTCATAATCAGACCCAAGGGAAGCATTAAATCTTGATAAATACTACAGTTAAATTAGCTCCATAATTAATGTCTAATTTAAACATTTGAGATAACAGCGCAGATACCATTGCAGTGTATTTTCGAAAAAGTCACACCTAAACCTAATACTTACCTATAGGATAAAAGCCTCAAGGGAATTTAAAAACAAATGTACTCGTACCTTTCATTTATGTTGTGAAAATGTTATAATTTAAGTTGGTACTTCAAATTAAAACATTTCTAATAAAGACATTTGCGTCGAAATTAAAACAAATCGGCCAAGTGCAAGTCGGACTCGCGCATGAAGGGTTCCGTACCATTATCAATACAAAAAACGGCAAAAAGGAGCCCCCTTTAAATATTAATTTTATTCTGTTTTTAGCGAAAAATTTCAATTGTCTAGCTATCACGGTTCATGATTTAGAGCCTGGTGATAGGCGGACGGACGGACGGACAGCGGAGTCTCAGTAAGTAATAGGTAGGGTCCTGTTTTTACTCTTTGGGCAAGGAACCCTATAAATATTTGAAGTCTTTTAACAAACTGAAATCTACTGTACTGTACTTTACTGTACTGAAAATCATTCACTAGTGTAGTTCCTTGTCTATAAAACTAAGTCTTTATAATTTATAAGTTCTACTTATGTAATGTTTCCTGACCGCTCGCTCATACAAGTTGTATGCAAAAATAATGAGCTGTAAGCAATCATCATTATAGAAAGACCTACGTGCATCTGCACCAACTTCATCAGCTTATATTATAAATCTACGTAAAGTGATCTCTGTAGCATTGGCTTGGCTACCGTAGTAACAAGTTTGGTCGTCGTCAGTTTTTACTCACTTTACACATTATACTCACATACATTACTGGGTCTGACACGTTATCTATTATGCCTTTTTGTACAACCTATCACGTAAAGATGCTAGAAAAAATCTTGATTTTGTAACTTAAGGAGGGAAGTACTCTAAATCGGGCTAAACACGGTCCGGCATTTGACTTTGTTAGTATAGTTAATAGTTGAATTTTCAATAAATCTATATATGGTTAGCTTCTCTAAAATATGGAGAACAACTAGATTCATAGATATAATCTAAAAATACTATGATTACACCAGGAAATCATCAGAAATATCATGAAAATCTGGCGTCTCAATGCCGAATTTGAACAACTGTGATATTTCTATGAGCTTAGAAACAGCAAATGTTATATCGAAATCACCGTATAATTATGAAGAACATCATAAATCAACTCTGTTTTTCAATACTTTTTGTATACATTGAGATATATGCAAAAATATATGAAATCGGCTTGAAACAGCCCCATGCTAGAAAAGGACAGAGCGCGCATTCTGTCATGGTTTGAAAGGGACAGTTGCCGCGAGCACATAGACCCTTAATAAAATGATAGCAATTCGTAGTTACAAAAAAACACGGTATAGACCTGTCATTTTCTATCATGAGAGACCAGAAAGGGCCGGCAATAATTTTAGCCGGTAAGTCCAATAAATGACTAAATAATATAGAACTTACTAAACTTCAATGAAATAACTTGAAAGTGAAATTAGTTCTATCGAGTTATTGATATAGTAACCTACAAACAAAAGTAATAACGAAGAAGTGAAGACCAGTAGATGGTAACTTTGTCAATCAGGGTGAGTCAAGTAATATCGTCTGGCGTCCAGCGCAAACTTTGTCAAGCACTTGCTTGTCGAACCATTGCACATCGGTCAAAGCTCAGGAGATCAATTTTTGAAGCACTCGAATCGAAATTCATATTAACATTCGCGTAAAAAATAGTATGGGAATCGAATGCGAATGTGTCTTCTTTGAAATCGAAATTCGCATATGAAAGAGTAGAGTATCATTCGCATACAAAATACTATGGGATTCGCATGCGAATGTTACTCTTTCGTATGCAAATTTTTATTCGAGCTATTCAAAAATAGGGCTCCTATGGGTACTTACGTTAGTACTATTATACCGGGTGTAAGACACGGTGCCCGTAAACTGAAAGTGAAACTCTAAGGTGAAACTGAACAAATTTGACAAATAAATTCACAAAACACTTCCCTATACTATACATGCCCTACACAAAATATGCACCTGATAATTTGTAAGTTTAAGCGTTTAAGGGGCCTTACCATATTTCGCGGCGAGCCGAAATGGGTATTTGTCTCTCACTCACACAAACGCGGCACAACAACGTGCTGAACAAGGAGAGTAGATTTGAACTCCCTCGGAATAAAAAACATAAGCGACAAAATGACAAATTAGTTAAATTATGAATGAAAATTACATCAAAATGAAAAAATATTACTACAAAGGATCAAGGTTACTATGCTTTATGTTTTAAGAAAAAATTTACGTAAGTAGTCGCTCGGTTGCCTTATTCATTAAAAATCGTTTTAAGTTTGAAGACCTGACTTAATGATTTTTTTTAACATGTTAAAACTGTTCGAATTGTGTTTTCAATACTTCATCGGACGAGAAATATCTCCAAGATCAATATAATATTATTGTCGGCAAGCGTAAACGCAGTACTTTGGCTAGAAATCATTTTACGCAACGTCAATAAAATTAGTAAGGAGCCTTAAGCCATGTTTTTTATAATGTCAGTAAATCGATTTATTGTCTGATTCAACTATTTGATTTCAACCGTAAATACCAACCGTAAATAACCGGAAAACGTGTATCAAGCTAGTTTACCTACCAAAATGAAACTTTAATTTTGACAATGTAAGTGTCGACAAAGCTAGGTAGGTAAGTTTTATGAAAAGACATTAGTTGTCCTTCAGTTTCCTTCCAATAGTATAAATCACTCCAATTTTATCACGCCCCAGCTCACGCCAGTAAAACACAAGTGCTAGTTGGGCGCAATTTAGTGCCGTATGTTTACTACCTATCGCGTAAGTGAACCCGGACAAATAAATTAACTGGTGTCTAGAGACTGGCTGAGACTTATATTGCAGTTATACAGCTAATAAAAGAGTTAGTTAATGTCTTCTAAAAATATAATTTTGAATGGTTCCTTCGAGACCAAAACCTCTTTTCTGGTATGACAATGGAGCAGGTCATGGAGTGAGTGAACCGCCCATTGGTATCCGGCAGAGGGTAGGTAAACAAAATACTTGATTGCACTTAAGGAGACAAATACACAGTAATACACAAACAACATAACACAAGTACAACATAGGCGGCCTTATTGCTAAGGTAGCAATTTCTGCCAGGCAACCTTTAGCCTAACCTTTAACCTAAACTTTTGTATATTATTATGGGTTTAAAGAGCAAACCTCCTTCGTCTACGGAGGCCGTACAGTGTCTATGTGTCACTAGGATTATGATAAAATCGGGATTTTGATCAAAATACTACGAATTTGATCAAAACCCGGACTTTTACAAAATCCTACGTTCATAATCCTAAGGAAATCCGTTTTTTTATCTCAAGTCTCCGATGGCTTAATTCAAATATATTAGGTATAAAATAGCAAGCGATCGATACAGATTTTATCATTAAATGTTTCACTTTACGTTTTAACTTTTTGATCGTTCCGCCACGTCTGACAAGCTTAAAAGGTCATTTCAGAATATATTGCTATAGTGACAGGTTGTCAACCCATCATCGCCTAAATTACAATATCCTGTAATCCTCGAATCCCTTAGCTGGTTTTTACAGAATGCCCGGCAGGAGATGCAGCTGGCACCAACTAAGGGATTCGAGGGTTTCAGTATATTGCAATTTGGGCAATGGGCTGACAACTTGTCACTACAGCTATATACAGATCTATCAACAACCTTCAAAACTTGTCAGACGTGGCGGAACGATCTTTGTTTGGGTCGTTTGACGCTCTGCCTACCCCATTAGGGATAAAGGCGTGCTTTATGTATGTACGTATAAAACCTACGAATTATTTCATTCATGACGTTGAAAAAATCCCCTAATCATTATCTTTTTATCAGTACATTATATTATATAATGCAGACAATAACGCGGTAAAACAAAGATAAAATGATTCATACTCCTAGTTTGTTTTGAGTCAGGTTGTAACCGCTGACGCTCGGAGTCTTTCATATTCACAATGTGTTTGTGTTTGAAAGTTTATTTAACAATCTTAAGTTTGATCGTGGTCGGTACCAATGCGGATGAACCCGAAGCTGCCATAGCCGTTGTGCGAATGAACTCGCCAAATGTGACCTCGGATATTACTTTCACTCGACTTTTCAATGGTGTTCAAGTAAAAGTTACTACAACCATAAACAATTTGGCTTCTGGAGATTATGCCTTTCGCATACATGAGCTGGGAGATATCAGCACTTGTGACGCTACAGGAGCATATTTCGGAGACACCGGAGATCTTGGACGCGTGCTTCCTGTTGCAAATCAAACTAGGGATTATATGGACTATATTGACAAAGAGATTAGCCTTCGCGGAGACAATAGCATCCTGGGCCGTGCTGTAGTTTTTCATAAACTGGAGGAGAATGAGAGTCATGTTGGGGAAAAAGCAGCAATCAGAAACAGCGTCGCTCGTGTTGCTTGCGGAGTCATCGGCATCAAGCGTCCTGTCACTGCATCTGGTCTACAACTTGGATGGGAATTCCAGGTGGTTATAGTTTTAGTTTTGGTGGGAGCTTGTTGTGGCAGCATTTATAAGTACAAAATTAAAGTAAAAGTTAAAGTTAAACATGTTGATAATTAAAAATGTTCTATTATTTAATGTGAGTGGTTTGATTCAATTACCTGTTTGTAACCATGCCAGTATCGTAACTCGTGCGCAGCGCAGGTAATTCTTCTCAATACTGCGTATGCGTTAGTTCTATAGTGTACTAATCTGTAATACATTATGTACCTATCTAGTTTACGATTACTATACCCAAGAGTAGCCTGGCAGAAATTGTTACCCTAGCCTAAGGAAGGGTATTTATTTAATCTACAAATGGGAACGCAGGCAGACTATGATAGCATTGTGTCAAATCGAATTTATCTCAGAGGCTTTTGTGAGTCTGGCTGCAAATATTAATTCGTTCTTTTGTGTTTTTTTAATAAAAAATATTTCTTTTAGAGCGCTAGTTCAAATTAGTAAAGCATTGAATCGCATTTAAGTATAATTAGTTACTATTGAGCTCAAAAACTAGGTTTCGTAAAATTCAATTATGAGAGACATAAATTTTTCAAAATGGTGCGTTTCCTTATTAGCCGATTTTTCTGTTAAGTTTCAAGAATGATTCCAAATAATGGGGACACTTGGGGTTCAACTGGCCAATACCTATCTAACTATTGGCAGAAGCCCGGTTTCACAAGTTGTGTTCCTTAAAGTTTGAGACGAAGATCTCCTAAGACTGCATAAGTTATTTCGTTTACCATATTTCAAATTTCAAGCAAAAATTAGAGCTGTTGCATTTGTACAATATCATGCAACGTCTGTAAGCATTTGGGTCTGTCTCTTTTATATCTTGTTTTTCTAGGGCAAAGTTCTAGATATCAACGACCTTCTTGGATACGTGACTTTCTTTGTAAATAATACGTGACAAATTTGTTGTTATCAAGACAGGAAATCGTCGCGATATATGGCTTAAACAATAAGTATTTACTTACGATGTCTTTGATATTGCTTTATTAGTAACTTAGTTGAAATGTTGATAGGCTTGGCTTTAAAACATAGCTTATACTGGGAGTAAAAAAGAGCTTACCAGACTTCCATAAAACTGAACAACTTACCTACCACAAGAAACAATGTCGAAATAAGAGAAGAAAATATTTGCCCCCCCCCCCAATACAAAGTGACTCAAACCGCTGACCATTTGTACGGAACCACCTTTGACGGACAGATGCCTAATTAGCTATTAGGTGGTTTAAAAACTCTGAGAAAAAGATGAAATAAAATAATGTCCATGTATCCTTTCACAAATCGCTTCATTCGCCATTTGAAGGTTAGATTCTTGTATTTCCCCGTTCTTTCGAGGATTATCCCCTGCTACCTAGGGCCCGTATTTATAATCAGCTCTCAAGAGTGACAGCGAGTTTGAGTTCGTATCAGAAATGTCTTTCAAATACAAAATCACCTGTCAAATCCGTACTCAATATTGCTCTCAATCTTGAGATAGCTTTATAAATACGAGCCTAGGTTACATTTATCGATAGAGATTTAAACAGAGGCTCAGTTTGATAATAGTATTTCAGAGAAAAAGGATATTTGACTTTTTCTTTGTAGCACTTTAAAAAAATATTGAAGATATTGGTTAGAGAGGTAGAGGTCCCTACAATTTGGTCCCTACAGTCAGCAAAGACGATTATTGGGCGCTTGAAACGAATGAGATTATCTCAGGAAATAAAACCATAAATTAATT
This sequence comes from Scrobipalpa atriplicella, assembly GCA_029255725.1. Classification (NCBI taxonomy): domain Eukaryota; kingdom Metazoa; phylum Arthropoda; class Insecta; order Lepidoptera; family Gelechiidae; genus Scrobipalpa; species Scrobipalpa atriplicella. The sequence goes on along the minus strand of JARACY010000522.1, from coordinate 67,424 downwards.
TACATGAAATTTCGTATTATAAATTCTTGAAATAATCACATCCGTTTCGAGCGGGCCTGCCCAGATTAGTATCTCCTTTGCTGTTTTTTTCGTAGGAACTCGAAATCGGGGCAGTTTCGTGAATTGCCAGCAATTCTCTACTCGAGTAGAGTGTGTACTCAAAAACGAAAAAATCTGAAAAATCATTCAGAATGAGAAAATTCAAATAAATATGACACGCTTTGGCCGACAAAACAGCAGAATCTTTTTTAAAGACAAAAAATATTCAAATATTCGTCGGTTTGGTAGATAAAACCACAGAATTGCTGGCAATTCACGAAATTGCCCCGATATCGATGCCAGGAACGATGGCAATCAGTCTCTATGGAGCTGTCTTGCGGTGTGATTTTCACAATACAAATTGCCTGATGAATTTCACCTTGAAATTTGTGAGTTCGTCCATTCTTTGTTTTTTGTATGTTATTTTTATAAATACTGTAATAGTACATTACGATACAAGTGCGGTGCGTTGATAGTTACAGCCGAGGCGATATTGCTAGCCCGAGCCGTAGGCGAGGGCTACAAGAAAGCAGAGGCTGTAATTATCAAACCGCACGTATGTCGTACGACGTTTTATAACATATTTGCGAGGAAATAGCTAAAAAATTAAAACAATACAGCGAAAAGAAAAAAAGCGAGGAATAATTTTTACTCGTTCACAAATTAGCGATGCGCGCGCATCCACAGGGGTACGTTCAGTCGACCCAGTTCGATATTTATACCGATCGAATCTTATACTAGTGGGACGCACTGAACGTGCACCTTAGCTGCTGTCAGATAAAACCTCACTTCCGGTGCGCCTCTGAACGGGCCGGATAAAAATTAACCTAGTCGAAATTTCGTCTGCCAGATGTCTCTGAACGGGCAATATAATTTTTAACCAGGTTAAATTTTGATCGATCGAGCGTTTCTGAACGTACCCCAGATTACCTAGTATATATCGCGCAGCGCTTTTTTTTTAAGGCAATGCACAAAAAACCAGCCAGTATTACTAATAAACTAAATTTTTTTTTTTTATTTTGTTACAGATAAATGGTTGTAATTTATTGTAAAAATTAATTAAATCAAAGAATTAAATGTTTATTTTATTTATATTTTATCTCCCAAAGTAATTTTATTTATAAAAATATTGACCACTTTTCTGCCATAAAAACTCTTTGCTAAGATTTAAAAAAGTACCGTTCGATAAACCGTGCGTTTTACCTAATTAAAAAAAAAACTCGTGTGTTTTACAGCACTCGTGCATTTTACATTACGATTACGCTCAAGTACGTAATAAGATACAATACAACATTGAAATTGGTGTAGTAAGAGACCCTTTACGAGCAAATGTGTTATAAATACTGTTTTTAGCTCTCTCACTAGCGCGTAATGATACTGTAACATAATATAATTTTATTTATAAACATAACCACATTTATATAACTGAAAAATCTTCACGTTCAAATTCAAACCCTGAAATTTCTGAAAAGTATTATAATTATTTTTATTAAATTAAAATTTAACATAATTTAATTTCTAATACATTTATAAGTATAATGGAAACCCTATGAGGTTCAAATTCAAACACTGAAATGAAATTACTAAAAGTATTAAATTTATTTTTTTATATTAAGTTAACGTTTATTTTTAGGCAACGACCAATAGAAATACAATAATACAATACAATTTATTTATTCAATTTATTATGAGGTAAACGCAGAATATTTTATTGTTTTAAGCAGTTCAAAGCAGCAAGGATCAAAAATATTAGGAAGATCGAAGGTCCAATAGTCACTGATGCATTAGTCCAAGGAGTTGATGGGGACTTGATGCCGATGACTCCACAAGCAACACGAGCGACGCTGTTTCTTATCGCTGCATCTTCCCTAACCTGAGTCTGATTACCTTCCAGTTGATGGAAAACTACAGCACGCCCCAGGATGTTATTTTCACCGCGAAGGCTGATCACATTGTTCACATAATCAAAATTCTCCACGGTTTGATTTGTAATAGTTAGTACTATTCCAAATGCGGCGACTTCATCGAAGTATGCTCCTGTAGCGTCACAAGTGCTGATGTCTCCTAGCTGATGGATGCGGAAGCCATAATCTCCAGCAGTCAAGTCGCTTATGGTGGTAGCGGCCGTCACACGAACACCATTATCGACTTCAGTGAAGGTGATGTCTGCGGTCACATTTGGCGAGCTCACTCGAACAACGGCTACCCGAGACTCATTGGCATTAGAACCAATTGCTAATAAACTTAAGATTGTGAATACTTGGAAACTCAAACTCATTGTGAATTAGCAGGGCTTCGATGCGTGGAACAAACGACTCAAATATACGGTCTATAAAATGAACTACGTTATCATTCATTACCCACACTCACTTTATTATATTCATCATAATCTACTGATAAACATAGATTAAGGATTTGCGAGAACCATGATTCATGCCATAAGCCATTAAAAACTGTAATTCAGTCATATATTTTATACTTTTATGTAAATAAAACAATGACAGAAACACAAGTATCGTCTGAAAGAAAACATATTTACCATAACATATCTTAGTAACGTAAGAATTGAAAAAAACTGCAAGCCGTAATCAGCAGTGCTTTCGTTACAGGTCGTAACTTACTAACTAACAGCCATATGAATAGATCATAAATAATTATAAAATCTCTTGTAGCTGGGAACATGAACTGCATTTCTTTTGCCACTGAATGGCGCGCTAGTGTTCTAGATAAACCCTCTAAAGCATAATGTCAGGATTATAAATAGCTAGCTTCAACCATCTAGATTATGAATCAAGTATTATGTCGACGTGTTTAATTCTTTCAAAATTCACAATGATTGATGTCCCCTTTATCTCTTGATAAAGGAATATGAATCAATTATATTTATCAATAAATTTATTTAATAAGTCAAATTTTCAATAATCTTATTACATGTCAACTAAAACTACTTAATTATAAAATTAGGCGTCTATAATAACCCGCCCCTGGCCGTTCCCGGTGCAAAGGTGCCCATTACGCTTGCAGCATTACCCTGCATTTAATTAGTAATCAATTATTATGGTAAAAAAAAAATAACAACGACTGGCACGAAAAAATATTTACTGCGCTCTATATTTTGTAATAACTTACAGATGTTTTATCCCACGACTGCGCTTCTACTATATATACTACGCTTATACTTGTTTAAGTACTGTACGCACATTGCCCTAGTGTGCCAAATAATCATAAATTAAATTAAAAGTTTAGTTATTAGATTTTAGATTTTGTAAGAAAAAAATGAAAAATTAAGTCTAAATTTTAATTAACTGGAAACATAATGATTCAATTACCTACTAGTGAATTATACAGCCATCATTTTTATTATTTGCTCGTGTTTTGGGCCACACACTGTATACTCGTAGGTAGGTTGGTTTGTTCTCAAACTGAAAATCATAGTTCCATTCTTTAGGTACAAATTGATATATTAGCATTTTGAAAACCTGTTTATGGTTGGCCAGATGGCCGACAAGTACCTAAGACGGTTTCGTAAATTTCATTAAACAGTATTGGCAAGTTGTAAGTTTGTTTATCTGGGTCACTGGGGCAGGATCAGGATATATCCTTATTTATCTTGCAGTACAGAAGGAATCAAGCGTCCAAATAATTTCAATAGTTTTACTGAGAATACTTTGTTGCTGTGGTGGTACAATATTGACAATCGGATTTGAGTAACATTATTTATTTATTTTTAATCAATTTCTATATCTTATCTACAGTAAGTAATGTTAATACCAATACATATTTTAAACGAATCCATAAAAAGGAGGAGATTCTCAATTCTGTTATATGTTTTCTTTTTTACTTTACAATTATTGAATATAATTTATTAATAACATTCTGTTTACATTCTGCGACATGTATTACTTTTATTTTTGTTTTTGGGCAGCACTTCATGTTGCTTTTTGGTATAGGCCCGAAATAAAGAGTATTTTTATATACATGTAAAACACATGTTTTTGGCTACCACCATACGATACGACATCTTCATAATCGGAGCTGCTCCAAGGGTTTGCTCTTCTTGAGGAAAGTAACATAACAGGTGCCTATACTCCGACTTTAAGGCACGTATTTATAAAAGCCATCTCAAGATTGAGAGCAATATTGAGTGCGGATTTGACAAGTCATTTTGTATTGGAATGACGTTTCTGATACGAACTAAAACTCGCTGTCACTCTTGAGGTCTGATTATAAATACGGGCCTATATTTCTTTTCTTTTTTCATAAAGACGTCTGACTTTTGTCATATTGAGTTATGATGGCATTTTGATTGAAATTTTATAAAAAAAAATAACGTAAAATAAAAGTTCACGACGAATTGAGAACCGCCTCCTTTTGGAAGTCGGTTAAAAAGGACCAGGCTGATAAAAAATACTCTTCTGTTGCGTCGCACAGTCGTGTAGACGCAGTACCTACTGCGCGATAAATTGAAAAATTGCCAGAAATATTTCAAACATTTTTCATCTGTGTGCGGTTGGTTGATTAATGAATGAATTTGGACGAAAAGCAATTTGTTTTTTTTTTATATACGGGGTGTAAAGGACAGCGGACTGTCCCTTACACCCAGTATATTCATTTCATCTGTGTACGGTTGGTTGATTAATGAATGAATTTGGACGAAAAGCAATTTGTTTTTTTTTATATATACGGGGTGTAAAGGACAGCGGACTGTCCCTTACACCCAGTATATTCATTTCTCCTTAAAATGCTTTTATTAAAACTTTAAAAAAAGTCACATATTAACATGCATTATCCTTGTGGTTTCTTTTTAAAACATAATCTCAGCGCGTAGTTTTATCGCCCGCACACTTTATGAATGAAAGTTTACTTTAAACACCAAGTTCTCGTGTGGTAACTCAGTTAGTAATTTAGTTTTCCCTGCTCGCAGAATATTAAGAAAACACGTGTGGTGTCGATGCCTCATAACTACATTAAATGCGGCTAATATTAATGGTATGAAAATGCAACGCTCTTTCCCAGAAAATATTATGAAAATAACATTTTTAGATTTTACCGAAACGAAGTTTTACGACATTAAATTCCATTAGAAAGACTAGGCCCTTCTAGACCAGACAAAATTAAAAGGCATTGATGTGGCAAATTTTCCGCACCGCACTTTCACGCGCGGCTTAATAAATATTGTTTCCCGTAGGAACAAAAAAAGGTATTTACCAACGACAAACATAGTTACGTAAATTAACTAAAATATAACTAAACCACAGGTCTGTTTAAATAAATACGTAAGTCGGTTTCAGAGTTGCTTGTCGTTGAGTTTTGAACATTTTAAACTGTAGTAGAAAAAAAAACAAATAATATTTCGTTAGCTCTACAAAGTTCAAAGATCTGAACAATAGTTCGTCCAATTCATTTGTCCAACAGTTTTTTTCGCATTGAAATTTTTTACTAACATTTTCATTCATTCAAATAGCAGCGGAGGGACGGCAAATGTAACAAAAGACAGGAAATGGACCTGTGTCCCCTTCCGCTCTTTTGTAATCACAGCCAGCTGAGTATACCGAGACTCCAAATTCTTTGAAAAATTTGTAAAATTTTATTTTTTTTAGTTGATACTTTTTTCAAGCTTAGCAATGAGATACCAGAAATTCAAAGCAGAATTTTATTTTTTATATTTTACAAATATCACGATGAAGACATTGTATTTTACCGTTTTACGGTGCTCAAATTGCGACCATGCTACTGCTTGATCCTATATCATCCATAGAACAATTAAAAAAAATGTTTTGTGTTTTACGTAAGTCAAGGTTTCCTTTGCCAAAAAAATTTTTTTTATACCTACTATCTAGTAGATAAAACTTACAAATTCATCACCTTTGCGTTATTCATTTCATCGCCCACCAATAAATATCAAATTTCTTGTCACTGCCTTCTGACACGCCGTGAAATCCGATTTATAATCATGAGATGAGAAACCTCAGCGAAACACTCTTCGTATTTGTATTGCTACAGTTGGCTTGAAATAAAATTTAAAAAAATGAACGTGACGAAAAAAGGAACTAACGCCGCCATCTTGAGTTCCCTTTATTATGCAGCGCAATTCACGTTCATTTCGAACTAATATTATGAACCGTGTCGTACTGTCATCTCAACTTCAAGTGAACCTCTCTACGTCAAACACAACACTCAAATATCACAACTGAAATGAGAACTGGTCTTAAGTCTGTCTCACATGTTCTCTAATTAAATTAATTAAAGATGTATATCAACTTGCACTCTTAAGCTGGGTTAAGACTAAATTAAAACCTCGATGCATCGTCTCCAAGTAACAATAAATTTAAAATGACAAGTGACTTAGTTTCAAGATTTTTAAGTTACACGTGAAAGCCATAAAAATATCAAGTTTTAACCAAAACTCCAAAAAGTATATTGCTTGAACAGACGGCATAGGTAAGGTTAAAAACATTTTATAATAAAAAATAGAAACAATATAAAATGATATTAATAACAACTATAATCTTGTGTCATATTAATGGCATCCATTTTGTGTTAGCTACAATACAAATATACCTAAGTAGAGAAATGGATCAAACTTCTAGTTTTACGTCCGTCACAGAATACTGGGAAGTTTTGTTTTTCAACACTTTTTAGGCATCTGTTTTGAAGTCCTCTCCTCATTATATCAATTCCATTATCCGAATGGATCGGATAACAAACAACTTCCAAACAGAATCCGAAATCGATGGTGTAGTAGTATAGTAGTAATCGATGGTATCTGTAGAGTTCATCATCATCAGTTCAAAATCATAGAATGTGCCAGCTGCATCTCTTACCGGGAATACTGTAAAAACCAGCTAAGGGATTCGAGGGTTTCAGTGTATTGCAATTTAGGCGATGGGCTGACAACCTGTCACTATAGCTATATACATAACATCTGTAATACAGTAAAATAAATATACAGTATACTATACAGTTGATTTTACTAACGCTACACGAGTTAGTCTAATCTCAAAATACACAGGATATCACGACTGTAGAATCTAGATGTAATGCAAAGCACTAGTAGAGAATAACTGTATTATGTACATAACTTGTTTGCTTCTGCCATACAATCTTAAGTATAGAGAGCTAATGTACATAGGTACCATTATGTGATTGAAGATTTAGGAATGGGAAATTTCACTCACCGTAACATTGCATAAACCGTTAGATCAAACCTAACCTAACCTACCGAAAGTTTACAAACTGACAAGTAAGTTTGTAAACTAACAGTTGTTACAATTTTACGCTGATGTATACAAGGTATTCACGTAGGATACGATAAGGACGTAGTTTCAAGAGCTTTTTCCACTACTTTCTATGTTCGATTCGAAACAATAGATATTTTTCTTTTCCTTCGATTGGCCCTTTTCTCCATCCATTGGGATTTGGCAACAATTTATAACCGGCCGTCTGTCTTATGTAAAATCCATTGGAAATTGGAATGAATACGATTTTTAAAGTCCGTTTTGCAAATCCAAATAAAGTGCAGATTTCAGACAACGTAATTTATAGAATCAGTCGTTATTTTGTGGAAATCCATAATAACATAAGATAGAAGAAATATTTAGATATCTACTTTCACTCAAGTGATGGTAAGTTATGCAATTAGTCGGGTTGACCATTCGATGCTCGGCTGCGATCGGTACCGGACGGTCTATCTCCTGATGATGCTCCGTGGGGCGAAACAAGTGTTAAGTAGATTCGGTGGTAGTGGTGCAGGTGCATTGCCTGTGCAGTGCATGTGCATTTATTTGCGGCGGGCTCGTAAGAATGTACCATTAGTTGTGATACTGCAATAAATATTTGAATTGAAATTTGAATTTAACCTGTTGTAATCCTATCTGAGAGTCAGCGTTTTGAGCGCCTGAACAAAATAATTAACATTTATGACAAAACATGCATTCCATGTTTGTTTATCTCATTGTTTTCGTAATTAAAATCACATTCTGTGTTTTATCATAAAAGTTACTTCTTAGTACTAACATGTTGTAATTGCATCGTAAACCAAACTGTAGTCGTATAAGTGTTGGTAGATAAGAAATGGTTGTATTAAAGGTTTAAGGTAACATCAAAATGGTTATAAAGCTGCTTGGTAAATAAGTTATAAACTTTTCAATTAAGCTATCAGTAGTTACGTATAGACATACATTTTAATATACCGTGGGTTCTCCTTTATAGATTTTCCATTTATTGAATTATACAGCGTTAAAAATGTATTTCGTTCTCTTTCGGACTCGCCAGCCTCTCTCCAATAACATAATAAGCATCTGACAAAAAATATCATATCGATGATCGATGACTGGTAGAACAAACAAACACATTTTAAGGCGTTTTAATTGAATACTAGTAATGTGAGGGGCGTTGTATCCAAAAACTGCAACTTTTTATATCAAATTTTATGAATATAGCTGTCTTCAACGTAGTTTGATAGTGCAGTAAAAATTTCATCTGATCAATCACAATTTCATCTAATATCTACACATCTTTTATTATCTTTAAACTTTGTATTTTAGTCGTTATACTCGTAAGTACTTTGAAATTATTCTAGTAAGAAAGAAAATCATTTTTTATTTTATAACACATTTGCTCGTAAAGGGTCTCTTATTACACCAATTTCAATATTGTATTGTATCTTATTACGTACTTGTGCGTAATCGTAATGTAAAATGCACGAGTGCTGTAAAACACACGAGTATTTTTTTTTAATTAGGTAAAACGCACGATTTATCGAACGGTACTTTTTTAAATCTTAGCAAAGAGTTTTTACGTCAGAAAAGTGGTAAACGTTTTATGAATAAAAATATAATGAATAAACATTTCATTCTTTAATTTAATTAATTTTGACAATAAATTTCAACAATTTATCTGTAACAAAACATAAAAATATTAATTTAGTTTATAAGTAATACTGGCTGTTTTTGTGCCTTTGCCTTAAAAAAAAAGCGCTGCGCGATATATACTAGGTAATCTGTGGATGCGCGCGCATCGCTAATTTGTGAACGAGTAAAGATTATTCCGCGCGTTTTTTCTTTTCGCTGTATTGTTTTATTTTTTTTGGTATTTCCTCGCAAATATGTTATAAAACGTCGTACGACATACGTGCGGTTTGATAATTACAGCCTCTGCTTTCTTGTAGCCCTCGCCTACGGCTCAGGCTAGCAATATCGCCTCGGCTGTAATGATCAACCCACCGCACTTATATCGTAATGTACTATTATTGTTTGAAGCGAGCTTTGGTGATAACAATTATCTATAAAAATAAATGCGATTAGTTAGTTCTTGATTCTCGTGTAGGCTAGGGGTGGAAAAAACTAGTTAACAATGCCAATACAGATTTACCATCTAATTTCTTTTTCTAACATAAGAAAATTACAGTACCTATCTAAGAACCTATACGAACCTAAAATGTTATATAATAATATTTAGTCGCTTTCGCCAAAATAGAGATAAGTACATAGCGCTGTAGATTACAACAATGGTAATGGTTGTAATATTCTCAGACGTTGAATGCAGCTAGTGATTGACGCTCGCAAATGCAGCTCCATTGCTTGTGAAACAAATGGTGTTGCACAATGCACCCATTCGTACTATAATAGCTTTATGAATGGACTTTTTCCTCTAAACCTTTTAGATTTTAGGTCTTTCTACTACATCAGCCGCAATAGTTTACTGCTGGGTCTCGCCAATCTGTCTAGACCGCGCAAGATATCATAATTAAGTAACATTGACATATTAAGGAACATCACTGCCCATTTTCTGGACTTACGACACCAACATTTTTTTTATTCGGAATGGGTTTGCTCTTGCCTCTAGATACTAGATCAGGAATGACCGTGACAGAGTCGACGATGGAGCGAGCAAACCCAGAAGATGCCTGTTAAAGCACTGGCATTCTCGCACCGACGGAACACAGCAAGCTGTTAGGCGCCGGACTCCGGTGTGAGGGTGGTCGCGAGCCAGGCGGCCCCTTTCGGAGCCTACCACCACCGCTTTGTTGGGATCATTCAGCCGGACTTACATATTTACAGGCAAGCAGGTAAGCCTGTGTTGCCGTTGCCCGGGGTGGACCACTAGGAGGTAAATCCCATCCCACCCCAAATCTAAATAGGGCTACCCTATGTCTTCCCTACCCAAAGTGAATTGAAAATGCAGCATACTTACAAGGATCTGTGTTAAGATGGCAAATAGCATTTTTAGCATAGCCTATTCTTTCATCATAGTCTTTCACTCACGTACTTGCTTTCTAAGAATATTGAATTCAATCGTTAGACTAACTAGTAATTTTATGTTGGTACTAATTCTGCATTTTTACTGCAAGAGTAATTTAAAAATTGTCGTTAATGGGAACTTAACTGCTCACGATTTACAACTTTGTTAAATGCGCTTGTCATTAATGAGATTCCATTTAAGATGCAACTTCAATGTAATTGGATGCAGTAAAAATATTTTTAGTATGATTAGTCAGGGCTCTGTGGACTGTTGGTGTGAACCTTGGGCACATTGTCTCGAGGATGTGGGTTCTGAAGGAACACACATAATCATTTTTTTAAAATTGTTCCTAGTATGGGTAGTACAATGCAGGATAGATTAATGAACCTGTTCTTTTATTGATTGTGATTGTGATGATTTTATACAGTAGGTATCCTTAAAAAATTGTGTATTTCACCAGAACCTAGCCTAATATCTTAATTTCATTTACCATGAATTGCTCTATAGTTGGTTAACCTTAAGTCGGCTGAAAATAATTAGTCAGAAGGCAAGTGGGGCAAACTAAACCAAACTTCCATTAAAGTTCTTCGAATGGAAGGGTTTCGGAAATTAACGGTTTAGTAATTAGTATATTACTCCAGTTACAAATAAACCAACTCACTTCAAATGGAATGAGATCATGTCATGCTTATTCTTCTTCCAGGGTAGGTAGAGCATAGCGGTTAGTTGCTAATTACAACATTTTAACTGGGTTTAAGCAGCGTTCAGCGTAACTGCCAAATTCATATTTTTTATCAAAAAATGATTTGATCCTGTGATCTTATATTTCTGTAGTGACGGGTTGTCAGCCTTTCGTTTGAATATTTAGTCAAGGTGCCTATTTCCTTGTACACGATTACCAAATTACTAAATGTATTACCATTAGAAATTTTAATATATATTTTAAAATGATAAAAAATTAAATTACTATGATAAAGTCAATGGATAAAGTACAACATTTCTTTTAGTTTTTACTTTCTCATCCTTAGCTCAGATGCTTTAAAAAAAACTACTTATTTAAATGGCAAAATGCACTCAGAAATTTTCGTGTACCTACCGTCGCGATGCGACGTTGGAAAATGCAGGAGCTACGGAAAATGTAAGCTCCCTAGTATTTGATATTCCTTCTGTATTTTTTTCTTAAAGAAAAATTCAAATTAATTAATTAAAGGAAAAATTTACAAGAACCTGACTTCTTCTACTGAACGTCTCTAATTAAAGTAGATAGAGAAGCAGCTGAAACATTCTATGTTTTTATTGCTCCCAGTTTAGATATCCATCCAGCTACATTATAAATCAGAATGAAAGCCAAAAACACGCACCTAAAGGCAAAAATCGAGCTACATTTTCCTTGCCATGTTGTCGTAGCTCTTTGCTACGCCGTAGCAGAGTGTTACAGAAATGTGTGAACTTCTGTATCTCGATTGTCGCTTCGAGAGAAATTCGAGAGAGCAAGCGAATTTAAATTGTAATAATATGTGCATCCGGGGACTGTCCGGCTGGGAACAGTGAGCACAGGTGGTCCCGGGACGAGTGACGTCATATCCTGTTGCCAGGGCTGGACTTTATGTATATTCAAGATGATTTGTGAATGATAGCAAAAATTTTACTTGTAGAGTAGCGCAAGCTCAGCTAATCTTTCTAGAAAATATCAAAATATAGAAATCGTTTTTCATAAAAATTTTGTTACTGAACCGCACTATGGACTTCCGTCTTTATTTTTCAACTACTCTGCAATAGGTTTACAGCTTCTAGGCACAAACTAAATCAACATGATATTTTTTTGCTCTGTACTTGACATACAAAGCGAAAAAATGCAGCCTTCTTTTTTCTAGATACATCCCTGTATTGAATCTAACTCCGCACGGAGGCACTAAGTTGTTCCAAATGGACCTGCTTACGCGGATTTGTCGACTTCCATTGACGTCTTGGGAACTAAGTTGCTTACGGCATTCTTATTGAAACAAAATTGGAGAATAACATCCTATGCCTACTTTCAAGTAGTAAAAGAAATTTGAGTCCTATTGGCTAACGGAAATTTCAAATGCGATCAACAATTTTTTTGATAAACTCACAAACAGACTTATGAAGTATACCCTTATACAATAATCAAAGTACATAAACGATTGTTTTATGTAGGTCAGAGTGGGCTGTAAACTTTGAAAGACAAGTTCCGCACAGTTTTGGCAATGCTTCGAGACGAGAACAAGAAATAAGCCGACGACAAACTTCCGAGAAACGGACACAACTTCGACACTGTCTAAAGTGGTGTTAGATTTGTGGTGAAAGTACTTTTTCATTTTCCTTTCTACTATTGTTTTTTTTTTCTTTCAAACCTTCGTCAAAAAATTCATTTCATTCCGTGGACAGATGTAGAGAGTAATGTCGGAGTTTTCTAGATGAGGGTGGGGAGGGGAGACTAGCTAGATTGAAGACCTAAATGAGAGAATATTGTATTATTTTTTTCTATTGTACATTTTTATCTAGTCAGTTTGGAGTACGGTCATTTACAAAACTTACAGCATTATACTTCTACATTTGAGACTTATTATATCATTGTTTTATTTATTATTATTTAATTGTATTAGTATGAGGAAGGGTATGAGTATCATTGATTGAGTGACAAAGAGATAAATCTTTACTTTGACATACCTACACCTACTTTGATCCATAGTACAGGGAGGCTTTTCGACTCACTTTTTCGATCTAACGACTTTCTTTACGAATTATATGAGATGAGATGGCAGAATACGATGCCTCCCCTGAAACCATCAGGTTCAAAAATCTCATCCGGAACATTTCGGAATAGGATCTCCATGACTGAGGAGATTTCATAATGCTTTCTAAAAAATTGAGTCAAATAAATAAGGTAGTTTAGTTGGGTAGTAAATCAAACTTAATCTCATTTTGGCGGTCGTAGGCTCTAGTTCCGGCAGGAACGTCATTTTTATTGTCATGTTGCTCAGACCCATAGAGGGGCTTTGTCCTTTGAAGTGTACGTGGGGACGAACATATCACGCAGAGGCCTTTGTACAAGAATGTTGTAAAAGAGTGGAACTCACTACCTGCGTCTGTGTTTTCGAATGCATACAACCCCCAACACTTCAAAGTTAGAGTGAACAGGCATCTTCTGGGTGAGCTCGCTCCATCGTCGACTCCGTCTCAGTCGCTCCCGACCTAGACTGGAGTCAAGAGCAAATCCATTTATAATTTTAAAAAAACATCAAATATTTTTTCTAAATATTTTCACTATTTTGCGTCGTCTACGTGAACGTGACCATCCGATTTATTTCTCCGACACATGATCCAAACCTGAGAAACGTTCATAAGAAAATAAGAAATTGTGTATAAGGGACGGTATTCCTAAAAACTAAAAACAGGTAGAACTTTTAGAGACCTCAGGACCGGTTGAGATTTATACAGTACAGTGCGAAAAGGATTTGTTGGAAACAATGTCGACTCTCCACACTTCATTGAATATTTAAGGTTGATAAGCCACATACCTACTCGCGAATTCGAAATATCCTCTACGTTCTAGGTTCACTTCGAAGCAAGTTATCTCGTTAAAGCTGCGGCGAGTGCTTGGTTTAGTGGTGGTGGGTGGTGGGTTTTATATTCATTCACACCTGTACGAGACTGGCGTACATCCTTAAAATCTCTGTGATTCCTCTACTAAAGGAAGCAAAAGTAGGTAATAAATTAATGATTCGACATTTTTTAAAGCTACCTAACTTAGACGCTGAGAGGACGGCTTACCTACCAGAAAATTACCTACATTAATAGGTACGCCTTTTATTAACTTTTACCGTGCAGCCACAGAAGAGTAAAAGGCGCAGGGAGCCAGCGGCAGCTACTTCTCAAATCAGTGGTCTCAGCTAATAAGGGTCCCACCAAATTTTATCGAATTAAGTGTCCATAATACGCACCAGGGATGATTTAACCTTGGTAGGGTTGGTGGGTACATGGAACCTTCTCAATCAAGGCTCATAACATAAGAATTAATAATAACTTAAAACGAAACTTTTCTTATGCCCATAATTAAACTTACTTACAGACTACACTACAGTTTTTAGATAGGTGTAGTTAGCTAGGAAGAAGTTATTTTTATAGGAATTCGATAGGTAGGTTCTTCTAGTGAAGAGCTATTTTTAGCATCACCCCTGATTAAAAAGACCTGGAGAGAGAAAGATAGAGACAGAAGAAGAGAAGGACTAATTATGGACTTCGTGGACTTCTCATGGACTTCTTAAAAGCCCTTCTCTATGTTACCTCTAAGGCAGGTCTTTTTAGTTCTCAAAGTGTGGAAGCAGCTTTAGGGCAAACACAATCTCCCGATGCATACAGCGGTACCTCCTCTAGAATACCTTTTATACTAGTATTAAGTAGGTATACGTAGTATTAAGGTTTCACACGTCGCGTCGTGTGGCTGAAAGGATAAATACAAATTGATTGTGAACATTGTTGGCTAACTGAAACGAGTTTCTGCGGTGATTTACCACAGTTAATAATGTGGTAGGTTTTCTGTTTTGAGGAAATTAAACCAGCTTTGTATTGAAGTTTTATTTATTAATTTTCAGCTCTCAAAATGGCATTTCTTTTTCTGGTAGTCTAGTCACTCGAGTGATAATATCACAGTGATATTAGATTAAGAACTTGAAATTCAAGGAAGGAAAGATAAACAGACAAACAGACACCGCAAGTCGCATCGCAGCCTGGCGGCGTCAGTGGGCGGCGCCGCCATCTCCACAATCTTGACACTGGCACAAAGTTTTTTTGTGCCACAACCTAAAAAAAAAAAAAACAAGGAGAACTTTATTATGTCCCCTAGGACCAGTCCTAGATTATGTCCAAAAGGCATTCAAGGAAATGAGAGATTATTTTTTTTCGAGGGAAAACGCATTAATATGGGTTTGCTTCATTAACAAAACGCAAATGTCACGAGATCTGTCAATGTCAAGGTATGGCGCGAAAAACGTAACGAATCAGATGCGCTTTGTTTCTAGTTTTCATGTTTTTCAAGAACCTGAAATAATGTGCCGTTTAGGAAAAAACTTTATTATAAAAGTGAAAAAAAATATTATAGCATTCAAAGTAATAATTTCGCTACTCTAAATAGCTCATTAACCGGAAGATATATTATTTTACTGAAGACTAGGCGTTATGAACTATTTCTTTTTGCCTCTTTTTAAGGGAGAAATATTTAAGAAGAAAACTGTCAATGTCAAATTTGTATGTGTCATTTTGCCTTCACGACAGTTGATTTCTAAGTTTACTCGTTTTCTCAGATTTTTCCGTAAATTAACGCGTTCAAATCGAAAATGTCCGTAGAAAATTCGCCGATCAAGCCTACGAGGTCACCCAGTCAGCTGGAAACCCTCGAAGACTTTGAGAATCAAGTGTGTTTGATGTTTGTTTTCCTAACGCCTACTTTTGTCCTAGTTAACAAAACAGTGATTTTTGGTATTTTCCTTGCAGGATACGCTGCTGAAGCATGTGGATATATCAATAGTGGAATCGGAGAAGCGAGCGAACGGCACCTTGCACGTCAGAGACCATTATACAGTGTACCTGATTGACCTAAAGTGAGACACCTCATCCCATTGTTTTGCCAAGAAATTATGCCTCGTTGTGTACCAATTAGAGTGATTTCCACGATGATAGACGTGTTATTGGTCTAGATTTATGATCTTATCGTGGTGTTGTGAACTGTGAATCATGGCATGCTAATAACTGCATCTGGGGCAATGTTTTGTTTGATTAATTTTCATGAGTAATTGGCACAAGTCTTTGTCGCGTTTGCACAAACGAGAACATTGCCCTTGGAGGTTTAATCCTGTTAATATGATTACTTGTTATTGTACAGAGACATTCTAATCTTTTAAATAATTGTTTTAGTTTATACTTTGATTAATTAAAATAATTTTTATAAATACCAGATTAGTATTTGATGTATTGAAAGTCTCTTTGTATTCAATTGATTCTTTCCATTCTCATGCAGACTCACTGTAGGTACAGTGAAATAAAAATATTATTGTTTAATGAAGTTACATTGTTTTTAAATTAAAGTTTGACTATTTTCCAGGGTAACAGACCCCAACTATAAACTGGTGCAGTCCAAAATAAGTACAATATGGAGAAGATACACAGAATTTGAACAGATACATGATTACCTGCAAGTCTCATACCCACATGTTGTCATCCCACCATTGCCTGAAAAGAGGGTAAGAAACATTTTAACACAAATTCATATGCTTTCTTATTCTTGAATTTTTTTGGAAAATCCTTTTCAAAAAGGTTCTTTTATTAGATTATACAAACACTGAAAACAATAGCTGTAGAGATTGACTGCTGGCCAAACTTAGGCTTCAGGACAATATCTAGTTACTAATGTTAATAGAAACTTCAAATGAATTATCCTTTCAGGTATTATACGCTTGGCGGAAATCAGACACAACAGACCCAGAGTTTGTAGAGCGGAGAAGAGCGGGGCTGGAGAACTTCTTACTCCGAGTAGCTTCTCACCCAAGACTGTGCTTTGATGATCAGTTCTTGCACTTCCTACAACAGGAGCACGGCTGGCGGGAAACCATTACTGAAAGTGGTTTGTGCCTTATTGTATTACTTTAAATTCAAACTGCCTTTTTGTGCCTTCTAATTCAATGACATTACTTATGAACTTTTGTAAATTTAAGTATTTTAGGTCCATAAAAATCCTTTGAGAATTTCATATTACATTGGACTGAAGAGAGGCCTATTTTTGTCCAAAATAGATTAATTATCATCATTTTCAACCCATAGCCACACATTGTTGGGTATAGGCCTCTTCTCTATTGCACCAATCCTCACTGTCCTGTGCCAATCTCATCAAGTTCAATCCTATTACCTAATTATTATTGTTATTACTTAACCTGATATTATTTTATAATACCGAATATGAATTATTTTGCTACCTGTGCTAAATTTTGTTGCAGGTTATTTATTACAAGCTGAAAACAAGTTGAAGTCTCTATCAGTATCAATCAGGTTGAAGAAACCAGACCCAGAGATTGAAAGTGTAAAAAACTATGGAAAACAGCTGGAGACTAACTTAGGAAACTTTCTTTATACTAGGTGAGAAATAGATTCTAAGCCCAATACTGGATGTTAGGGACAGCTTCCCGCAAACTGATAGGGGTTTCTCAGTCAACAAAACTGAACAACCATCACCAGGAGATTCTACAAAACTTTTCCACACAGATTGTCTGATTGAGGTGGTCATTTTGTATGGGAAAGTCAAATTTTTTTCTCATCTCCTGAAAGAGTTTCCTGGTGAAAGTTGTTCAGTTTTGTTGTCAAAGCACCCCTATCAGTTTGCAAGAAGCTGTCCCTTACACCGGGTATAAGATTGATTACCAATCATGCAATTAAATTTTGACCCTTAGGATTTATCCTGAGAGATTGGGATGTTAAAGAACAACAATCAGGTCTTTCTTGCTACTAAAAATTTGTCCTTTTTTTTCAGATCTAAAATAATAGAAAAGAACTATGCCTTATGCAAGCTACATGCAAACTATGGCAAGCTGTTTAGTGAATGGAGTGTAATAGAGAAAGACTTGGGAGATGGTCTGCAGAAGGCTGGACATTACTTCGGTGAGTAGCCATTTTTTACCAAAGAATCTTTCAAAGAATTTTTTACAAAAGAATGGTGCTCACTCCATTGTCAACTATGCAACTGACTATATAAGTATTGAGGAGATTAAACCGGCGAAAGTTTTTTTTTATAAACTCATTACAAAGAGTAAACAAATCTCAAAATAAAAACCCAAAAAGAACAGACTGTATATTACTTCTGAATTCAAATACTTTCCAGATTCAATAGCAGACAGCATAGACTCAGTGGCAGAAGATGAGGAACAGCTAGCAGACCAACTGAAGGAGTACTTGTTCTACGCCGGCGCCTTACAGCAGCTCTGTAATAACCACGAGTGCCTGCAGAGGGCGCTCGAGAACGCACAGGACACGCTCACCAACCGGTAAATACTAGATGTATCCAGCCAGATTCAATAGCAAACAGCATAGACTCAGTGGCAGACATCATAGACTCAGTGGCAGACATCATAGACTCAGCGCCAGACAGCATAGACTCAATGGCAAACAGCATACACTCAAAAGCAGACAGCATAGACTCAGTGGCAGACAGCATAGACTCAGTGGCAAACAGCATATACTCAATAGCAGACAGCATAGACTCAATATACTATTATAACTTTTAATGTTCCATGAAAATATTTACAATGGGAATAAATGTAAGATATTTCTCTACGCTGAACAAACTGAAGTATTTCTTTATAAATATTTCCATGTGCAGGGTATCGGAGCGCGGTCGAGCGGCGGCGGGCAAGTCTGGTATCATGTCGCGAATGTTCGGCATGACCGACCCGGACATTGTGCGAGACCAAACCACCCGAGCGCTGGACTCCAAGATAGAGGCTGATAAACTCGCCATCGAGAAGGCCAAAGCTGATTTAGAGTAAGTTACTCAGCACTCAGCATTGATAATGATGGCTAACACATTTTTGAATTAATTTATTGTCTCGAAGAAGCTTTTAAACCGGCTTATTTAGGACATGGTTTACCAACCCGGACTATTGGCTTAACATGACACAATCACCTTGCCAGAAAATCTGGTGATTCATCCTGCATTGTCCTATCCAAACTGGGAACAAACTCACATTGTTTTGATATAGCAACTTTGTGTGTTCCCAGTGGGAATAGAACCCGCGACCTCCATAAGTAAGTAAAGTACTAAACTAAAAGTCCATATTTCTTTTTCAGAGAATTTACTAAAAAGGCGTTAGTAGAAATAGAGTATTTCCAAAAACAGAAAGACAAGGATCTGCACGAATCATTAGTCAGCTTCATCACCTTACAAGTCAAGGCTGCCAAAAAGGTATGTATCACAAAATAAAAGAGCACTTACAGGCATTATTTTCACAGTTTTAGGTATTATGCAGCCCAAGTACCAAGTATAGCAATATACATATCTAATCAATCTGTAACTACCCTCAAAACTTGTCAGACGTGGCGGAACGACCTTTGTTTAGGACGTTTTTGCTCTGCCTACCCCGTTAGGGATAAAGGCGTTATTTTATGTATGTATGTATGTGTGTGTGCACATTACCTTAGTGTGCGTGAGTTAGTCATTGTATACGTGTAGTTACGCACACAGGGGCTCGTGTCCGTACGCGCAACCACTAGTATGACCGAGCGGCGTTAGTTAAAAATACTATACTATAACATAAACATCAAGTATCATAAAAAAAGTACTTATTTATGATATTTAAAAATGTTTTTAAATTTCATGTGTACTATACCTTTCAACAAGAACTTCAATACTCGTGAACCATTCGAATCTCTTATAGTTAGGTCTCAAATAAAGTAAAATCTTAATGATTCGAATTTTATTTTCAGAACCTGCAAGCGTGGACACAGATAAAGGAATGCATACAGAATATGCCGTGATCGCGGACACAGGAAAACAAACCAAAGTGTACAGATTACAAGGCGATAGTCGCCTGATAATGTAAAATAATAAATTATTCTTTTATCTTGATATTATACGGTATAAAATGCATATGCCAAAAATCTTCGTAGTCCTCTACCTACCTAAGGCACTCACACTTACGAGCAGATCTGACTGCTCGAGCATCATTGTCTATGGTTGCAAAATGTTGAACAATGGTACAGAGATTCGGTAGTAGACACACACAGCCTACATATTTAACTTAGTCTAACACGACACTACCTAGAGTGCCGTCTTATTTCGCGTAATATTAGACCTGTAAAGTCACTTTGATAGGATTAAAATTAGCTTTTGATTTTCTGTCTTTTTTTCATTCTTAGAAAGTGACAGGACTAAAATTAAACAAAACTAAGTTAAGTTGTGTTTACGACCGAATATATAATGAAACCATAGACAATCGCGCTCGAGCTAACAGATCTGCTTAACGCTGAAGCGTCTGATCAGGTCTGCTCGTCAGTGTGAGAACCGCTTAAATCGGGGATGTTTTATAGAGAGAGATAGTGATACAAAGGAAAGAGACAATACTATATTAACTTTTGTTTTCTCGTAGCTAGGCTCTGTATTTTGCCATCGCGTATAAATAATTTAAATTTAATCATAATCAGGAATACCATTATGTTGATTCTTTGTTCTTAGTGAAATAGGTAAATAAATACCTATCAATGATTCATAGCTTGCTAGCTAGAAATAATATATTATTATTCTCATTGTCAATTTGAAAACCTGTATGCAAAAATATAAAACATTTTTTTAGTTTTAAGCCCTGGATATTTTAATGTGTGTTTTTCAAAATTACAAGCTCAGTGCGATTTTGATTTTTGGTATGAATGAACCTTTTCTATCAGGTCATCGGTTAACAACAGAGGGAATACAAAAAATAAATTTTAAAAAATTAGCCTTGATTCACTCCAGCCTAGTGCTGCTGGTAAATCTTTTTTTATTGTAAATATATAAAAAATTGAGATAAAGTTACGAATTTATGTGTTTTAAATTTGAATAAAATATTGTGTAATATCGATTCTCCACTTTAAGTTTAGATGTAGTTATATTTTGATTTTAAGTAAAACACATCCGGAAAATTAATGTCTGTTAGTTGTTTTTAGCGAACCAAATTATTGTAATATTTATATTTTATAATTATACACTGTAATAAACAGCGCTTTCTTAAAATTAGCTAGGAATGCGTCTGCCAGAATCGACACCGTGAGCTTTAAATTCAGGTTTAGAAAGTGGCATTCAAAAATGAAGCACGTTTTACTTAGTAAAATCATAATTATTTTTTGTACATAAAAATATGTACATGCAGATTTATTTTAATTTTACCCTGTAATGTAAATAACTACCTCTTCATAACCTATACAGTTTTAAGACCTCACTGTGTGTTCAAATTATGATAACTTTGTAAGTATTGTAAGATATATTTATTCATTCCAGTATGCTTGAATATTCTCAGTGCTCATATTAATGTAACATTCAATATGTAAAGTGTATAAAAAAACTGTACAGTTGTTCTATCTCACGACTGCCGCTAGACCAAACTTGTGGCACACAAGTGCGTTACTACAGGTTTACTCACACTGAACTCGCGCACACTACGGTGAAGAAAAACATCCTGAGGAAACCTGCACACACCTACGATGAAATTCAAAGGTTGTGTGTAATCTAGGATTGTGTCTGGATTCCCGTCTGGGTTGTAGAGGTCAGATGGCAGTCGCTCTGTGTAAAAAACAGTACCCTCGTTCAATCCCCTAGATTAGGTAGCCGACCCCGGGAAAAGGCTAGGAAGGTGACAAACTCACGTACACTACGGCAATGTGTATGTAGGTACATTAACTCACACAATTATGGCTAAGTGGCAGTCGTAAGATAAAACATTAATGCAATCGAAAAGGGTGGTTAGTGGTTACACTAATGAAGTAATGAACTTAAAAAATTAGAGAACAAAATTAAACCGGACTTTTCTATTACAGAAATAGAACGAAAAAAAAAACAGGCTTTTCAATTTCAACCAAAATGCCATAAAGAAATATAATGTACCGTGCTAAGTAATATTCTTCTTTAGTATAACTATAACCACCAGTTTTCAATGGTACCTACACTACCTACCAACTATTTGTATTAGTATCAGATATGTATATAAAATTATACAGTAATTATCATTATTTCATATCATTAAAAATGCTAGAAAAACAAATACAATGAGAAAACTTTCATGTTTTCGTTGCATTTTAATTTGTTTAGAAAATGGTAGATATTAATTTTAATACTCAACTGTGATTTGCTATGTAAAGAAAGACCAACACAAGTATCAAAACACTGAGGCTCGTATTTATAAAGCGATCTCAAGATTGAGAGCAATATTGAGTGCGGATTTGAGAGGTAATATTGTACTGGAATGACATTTCTGATACAAACTCAAACTCGCTGTCACTCTTGAGAGCTGTTTATAAATACGGGCCTGAAATTCTCTTTTATTGTAATAGTGTAGGGTGTTTGGCATGTTTGTGAACAACTTTTGTGTTACGGCTTTTAAAAAAACTCGAATAAATTATTTGGATTTTTATACAAGTCGGCCCGAGCGAATGACCGTATTGTACCTATTTACCAAAAACCCTAACGTGGCAAAGATTTCAGAACTAAATTATGCACATGTATCTTATTAATTAGCTAGATTTTTATCGAATATTATTTATTAACATTTTGTTCAGTACGAAAAGCGTAGTGTGAAAATGTAGATTTGAATAAATATCTATAATTTGTAAAATGTTTTTTTTTTTTATATAATCCACCATTCAGATTTCAGACTCGATTACAATTTTCCGTACAGGGTGGGACAAAAGTAATAACCTGATGTTCTTTTGCTGCAATTTTTTTAATTAATAAAAATCTTTGCGATGCCCGTATGGCCATCAACTCTGGCGGCGGCTACTTAGACGATATCATTTTCTCGACTTGAATAAATAAATAAACATGTTTCACAAGCAGATAAATAAAAAATAATGGATGATTACTTTTTTCCCACCCTGTACATAACGATCATCTCTGGTTAATTTGTACGGAAACGGAAATCATTCTTTTTGCATAATTTCCTCAAGTCCTATGCTTCCATTGTTAGTTATGTTTTAGGCGCTAAAGAAGAATGCCATTGTTATGTAACTGTATCCATTGTATCTAAGTGGTTGCCTTGTAAGGTTAGTGGTAATTACGAATAACAGATGGCAGAAAATTCATAGCTCTACCTACAATTTACTTATTCTTGACCATATTGTTGGCTTGTGAGGTTATCGATAACTTGACTGTCGGCAGTAATGTCATATCGATAGAATGGCAAATCGATAAAACCGACACTAGAAGATCATGAAATCGGAAAATATTACGTTTATCTTATTCACTTCCTGAATGTTTATTATTGAATACAGAAGATGCTACCTCTGATCATAATCACTACAAATATCTTGCAAATACATTTTATAATGTAGCCTACTTCTGATTTTAAGTAGGTATTAAATAGCAAGTTGCCTATAAATAGGTATTGGCTAGAGCTAAAGAAGTAGTGGAATGGACTAAACTGATCTAAGACCAGTGGTCTTACTACTATGGGCGCCCGCCGTGCTCATAAGTAATCTGTGCTACTATCGACAAATTATCTACTTAGTCTTACTATTATCGACAAATTGAAACGCTAGTGCTTATTCATTCCGACTACGAATGTTAAGCAACCATCGCCGTGGCCAGGTCATGAATGCGTGACCGGTATTGGTATAACAACTCGAGCGTTTCCGTGCTTCGGAAGGCACGTTCAGCCGTTGGTCCCGGTTAATATCGTATGAAAACTTTGATAGCTCGGTTGGCCACAAAAGCCTAATCTAGGATTGGGTTTGGTTTCCTTCTGGGTTGCGGAGGTCAGATGGCAGTCGCTCGGTGTAAAACCGTATCCTCTTTCAATCCCCTATATTAGGTAGCCGTCCCCGTGAAATACGGGAAAAGGCTAGTCAGATGATGAAGACTATCGACAAATTGTCTACAGCACTACTGCTGATATGGTGGTCAGTTGTCGCCGTCGCACGGTAATTACACTGATTATCGATTTATTGATCGCGCTGGTCGTCAACATTTCGTGACTGTTGCCAGTTTATAATAATATTAACTGACTGATAGGTTTATACCGGGAGTAAATTAAATTAGCCGACCAAACTTGGGTGAGATCTAACCCATGAAACTATACAACTTTCCCCAAGGATCAGGTCGAAATATGGAAAAAATATTTGGTCGTCCCATACAAAATTACTCGAGCCGTTGTTGATGTTGACTCCATTTTGTATGGGAGGGCCAAACTTTTTCATATTTCGACCTAAGATGTTTCTTGGGGAAAGGTTATCTATTTTTAATCAATCATCATCACAGCTCGTAATAATTTCCCTGCCGAGTGGCACGAGCAATCAATCTAATCAATACCAGAATTTAAAAAAAAAACTCATTTTGAAACGTTTTAAAGCCTCATAATTTAGTTTGCTACCTCTGTCAGCGGCATCAATAATTCGTGACACCAGCCGACATTGAAACTATGGGAAATGGGTCATTCTAACACGTGCACCGGTTTCTTGTTCACGTCAAGAACTTTTAAAACCCATAAAAATACAAACTACGCCTTCGCTGTCTACGGCGTAGGCTTTGCTACGAAGTCAGTTGTAGCCATTGCTACGCTTGCTAAACTGAAGAATTAGCTGGTATTCTTGAGAAATATGAAAAATACTTCTCGTATATCTGCCATAAGAAGCGCCTTTTCTCAGCAAAGACAGCGCGGTGCTGCATTCGTACAACGAGTCAAGATTAGTTTTTGGAGGAAGACTAAACAGATCTAGAAAACTATACTATACCTATGAGTAGAAAAAGAGCACTTTGTGACAATATCTAAAACACAACAAGAGCTACAGGAGTAGTTAACACAGCAGCATATTCTTATCACAGGAGAAGCATAAAGGAAGAATTCTTTTCACAGAAGTATCATTTTTATCACAGAGCAAGTAGTAGAAGCTCTATAACGATGAAGCACCAGCAAGTGTCAGTGGACTACTGGGCAATGGGCAAGGCTATGGTGACGTACGGGGCGCTGACGGCCCTGGTGTGGCTGATGCTGAGGCTGGTGGGCGCTGTGTTTACACTGCCGAGGAGACTGCGCGCTCAGCAGGAGAATATGCAGACCACGCTTAGGGAGCTGCAGGTAAGGTTGTTGTCAGATTTATTTGCGTTGAATCCGGGACAAAATTCAAAACCACTTTTACAAGAAATTATTTCTATTGCGCTTGCTTAGATTTCGTTACTGATAGAGGTAGGTATATTGCACGGCGATGTTTATATATGGCGAACGCAGCGAGCATTCATTCAATCATTCATTATTTGAATGCGCGGCGGCCCAGCGGTTAGGGCAGCAGCACGGTACGCCGAAGGTCGTGGGTTCGAGTCCCTCCTGCGCAAATTTCTCGGTTTGGTTAGAGGTATAGTTCACACATTTCTTTTAACAGACAATATGATGTACTAGAAATCTAAAAGTAGGATAGGATAGCAACTAGCATTTACTAGGAACAAGACAGGTGGGTTCATGGCTATCAAATAATAATAGTAAGTTGTGGCATAGAATAATAAACAACTACCTTAAACTACTAGCTGTCATAGTTTATTTGTCGTAGCATTTCGAACCTTCCGTAGGTAATGACTACGCCGTAGCAAGCCGTAGCAAATGGAGGTCATGTTTTCGTAGCCAAGCGCTACTTGATCGATTTTTTTTTTTTTTAATTATAACAAGCATTAGCAAAACTGTATTTAAGTGAAAGAACATCATTTGAATGTGATTTTCATATTGTAAAGAAAAGAAAAGTCAAGCCGTGTGTAGTTCTTACACAACACGGCTAGATGTCGCCTGCGTCGCTATGACGTGTACATAAAGAAAGACGTGAGAAAGACTATACTAATTTCGCCACAGTCTCGGTAGCATAGTTGGTAGTGCAATGGACCGGCAATCCAGAGGCGCAGGTTTGAATCCTGCCCGAGGTTCGTGGCCCGAGTCGAATTTATTATATTCTTTCTTTCATATTTATAAAAAGTACTCTGGATTAATGTAAATCAATTTTTTATAAACTATCGGCAAATGTGTGATATTTCAACCGCTTAAGTACTCCTTTGGGAAAGTAAGGCAATTCTGTTGATGAAATTACTTTTATTTGCAATAAAAGAAAATTTTATCTTAACAAAAAAAAAACAAGATTTGGAATAGTTCATCTTATCTGAACTGATAACGAAGAAGCAACCGTGGCAAATATTTGATTAAAACTGTGAGAAGTTTGTTTTACTATCTTTGTTACGAAATGCAAATCATTATCATATAAAATTTATTAACACTTGAAATAACAGATGAGTCTGTAAACCTCGAAAGACCGCGTGGAGAATTCATGCATATTATACATAGTTACTAGTTTTTTATTGAATTTTGTTTCTCAAATGAGAGTTGCAACACAACCCTGCCCAAATTATAAAAATCTGTCCATAAGATAAATCCATAAGATACAAACAGCCTGATCCGTGGTGTTAATTAGTAAGGTATATGCAGTAAGGTATTACCACAATATCAGCCACAACAGTCCAGTTCAGTGCTAGATATAGATCTCCCCTAGTTGAGGGTATTTATTTATACACATACGGGAGATGTAAATATAATATTTTGCATGAAAACTACTCCTGGTATAATCTTTAATTACTTAAGTCCATCATCACGTCGTTCCTTTTAAAAAATATCTTCTCTAATTTTTCAGAAACGGTATCCAGACCTGAACATCACAGAGGAAGATCTGAAGAATGCAGAAAAGGAGTTCGAGGAGTTGATGAAAGAACACAAAGAGAACAAAGAAAAGAACGAAACTGCAGAGATAACAGAAGATGGTAAAGATGGTAAGGAGAAGCCTGCTGCACTAGAGGAAGACAAGAAGAATTCATAAATTAGCAATTGGTGTGTAGGTATGCAGTGTCTAGAAAGTAAGTAGACCTTAAACATTTCTAAAAGCCCAGCCCATACCGACTGTAAAGGACACCGATAGGGGTTGCTCAGTGTAGACGAAACTGATCTTTCACCCAGAAATTCAAATGAAAAAAAAATAGGCTTTGCCATACAAATTTTCTGATCGAGGTTGTCATTTTATATGGGAAAGTAAAAAAAAAAAAACATTTCCTGAAAGAAGTTGTTCAGTTTCGTTGACTGAGCAACCCCTATCAGTTTATGGTATGCTGTCCCTAACACCCGGTATAATGTGCCTATCTTAGAAGACATAAGCGTGGAATCCCAGGTCTCGTGACAACGGAGATAAGGCCGAGAGATGGGGCATCAGGTTATAGAGTGCCAATGCACCCTTTGTTTCATGGACTATAATCTTCTTATACCTATTCCTTTCGTAAGTTTTATGTCCACACATTTTGTCGTTTCATACAATATTTTTTAGATGAAAAAGATTAAGTATCAAAATAGTATCAAAAGTTTTTAAATAATTTTATCCGTTTTTGTCAAATGTATAACTTACACTGTAGTTGCACAGTACAATCAACAGTACCAATAAATAGTTTGTGTTTATTAAAAACTCGTTTGTATTTATAACATACAGTACAACACGGCATACATAACAGAACAGTAATGAGAACCTCCTCCTTTTTTTTTGGAAGTCGGTTAATTAATTAGAAAACTACCTAACGCCCTCTTATACAAACGAGGGACTCCACTTACCCCATCTTCCTCTTTTCAACGCTCGAGGGTTGCGCAAATTGTTTACAACCCTTCAAAAGCTTCCCTAACCACCCGCTAGATGTCGCTACCCTCCCCTTCCCCAAGCGGCCTTGCAGGCGTTCACCCGACTAAAATTTTATTGATCGCCTACAAAACGTAAATAGACCAGCAGAGTAGCTGTTAAATTTAGCTTTTTATTTATTTTTAGTAAGTATAATAAATGTTTAGCTTAGTTCACAAGTACCCGTCCTAGCAGATAGCTTATCTTTGGCGTAAACAGTTGTACAATGGTAATCAGTAGTTAGCATTCGACTGCGAGTGGCAAACGTGCGTGTGTGATATTCTGATATTGTATGGTGTAAATAGAAGGTGGAAAGATGACCAGGTCGGCCTACAGACCGCTGGTTCCCAGGTCTTCGAACAACTCTTTGGATAACCAGAATCATGGGTAAGTTTTTTTTTTATACCGATAGGATATATCCTATGCCGGTATTTCCAATAGGTACTTAGATTCCGACCAAAAATCGCAGTCTTTTTTAGTATAGTCATCTGCGGAAGTATTATTCAATCCACAGCTGATGATGATGAGTCCTATTTGTAAAACCTAGAACATATAGAAATCTAAAAATAAACTTGACCTAGAGACTGCGCTCTACAAATAGACTTAGGTCTCTTTCGTACATTTGGGCTTTCGGTCCATAAAAGATTTGTTTATTTTTTTATATATTATGTACCTAGTCACCTAGTCATCAGTTATTATTTCCCAGAGAGATAAAATTTTACCCTGAGAAAAAAATAAGTTTTTTTTTTTCTTCCTTCTACGTCTGCTCAGGATGTTGAACAAGTTGACTTTGATGCCATTTATTTTACTATTATCTCACTGACGTATACAAATATGGGTATCAGTTATTAATTATGCAGATATTTGAGATTTATAAACACAGTTGTATTTTGACGACAATGGAATAGAGTAGCTGTCGCAAATTAATTAATCCCTTCATGATTCTAGATTTAATAGTCAATGTAAACAGGCGTGAATAGGAAGGAATAAGGCTTAATCTAGAGGAAGCTCACCCCCGAAGGTGAGTTTTAATTTAAAGTTTTGCGTTTTGTTAACTCAGAAAATATCAACTAGATCTGTGATTTTTCCTAATTTTTCATTGTTATTGGGTTTGCTCTTGAATCTAGTCTAGGTCAGGGACGACAGAGACAGAGTCGACAATGGAGCGAGCTCAGTTAGAAGATGCCTGTTCATTCTAACTTTGAAGAGTTGTGGAAACACAGACGCGGGTAGTGAGTTCCGAACATTATAGATACTTTGTTATCCCTCCTCGAAGCCTTACAGTTGTATTTCGATGATTTGTGACAGTCAACTCGTGTGTTTCCACATGTGACTAATTGGATTAGCCAATTATACACACCACTGCCTTGCACCTTGTTAGTTGTTTTATACTACCGCAGTATAAAATAATTGTTTTCACGTCCATAAAACGGAGAAATTATTTTATAAACTCTAACTCTTTAGAGTTGTTAAACAAAATAAGGAACACATGGAAGAAGTGACGTAATCTAGATTCTCATCCTTTCTCTACATTTTAGACTAGATAAGATAAAATAAAATTTGAAGAAAGGAAACCCGATGATAAATAAAATATGCTCATGTTCTTTTAAATAGAGGAAAGCTGTTGTATTTGTTTATTGTATGAAATATAGCCGTTATCGGTATAATGGCAGCAGAGACACTCAACTCACCAAAATAGTTCGATAACAGACTGTTGTCCCAGATATAGTATCTCAGACAAGGGAACAAATAAATATTACGTATCAATATTTGACATTACATAACTAGGTTACGTACTATATGTCATTTATTTATAACTATTTTCTATCACTTTCAAATTAAAATATACAAACATACATTCTGAAATTGTTTTTACAAACAAAAACAAATTGACAAATTGTCCCTATCAAACAGTTTGAAGCCCCTCTTATTTCCTAATACTTAGGCCCGTATTCATAATCAGCTCTCAAGAGTGACAGCGAGTTTGAGTTCGTATCAGAAATGTCATTTCAGTACAAAACGACCTGTTCAATCCATACTTTATTAAAAAGTTCATCTTGAGATTGCTTTATAAATACGAGCCTTACACTACTTACATTAGTCCCCCTCACACCAGTGTGAGCAACAGTATTTTCTTTTTATAGTTAGTCACACCAGACAATTTCAACATCATTTATCATTTGTCATTATCTGTTACTGATGGTTAAAGAAATATTTCAAAATATGAGCAAACATACATAAGACTATCGTATAGGTAGCTGAGGAAATATAATTTGAGCCGATGATTAGACGTACAAATTGTATGACAAATCGGCTCAAATTATATTTCCTGAACTATAACAATTCGTTTTTTTTAACATGGATTTAACTAAACTGTCGAATCTGCACTCTGTTAGTGCGCTATAGGCACTATTGTGTAAGACTGTGGTAGACTGTTTACAAGAGAATTCTACATCGTCGTTAACACTATTAGTTTTAATTATCTTTCACGTGCTATGTACCGACTGATACGATAAACAAATGGTATAATATATAAAATTATGTTACGTATGTATGTTGCACAGATAAAATTGCACAGATGTTCAATTGAACTAAATCGGTAGGTATTATTTATTTGCACAGCTATTTCTATTAATGGTGTCACCTTACCTAGGCATTTGAGAGCTTTTAAAACCTATTATAGGTGGTCTTACTTAGCTAAATTAAACATTGAAAAACATAACGGACCTACCTATTTACTGAATCATTAACCTTTCTGTAAAATTTTAGCTAGCATTGTCAACATTTTAGTAAAATATTTAGCTTGAAACATGCAAGTTAACATTATAGTGTAATGTGTTGTGCCCAGCGAGCTACCATTTTGCGGTACGTTGGAAAATTGTGCACACATCCGCAATGCCAAGCGTAATGCGGAAAATCTTGGGTAGGAAATATTCGACGAGATTTTCTAGTTTAATAAACAGGTAACCGGGTAGTATGTAGACGGGTAAGCGGCATACCTCACCTCCGTGTTTCAGAAGCCATGTTAAACTAGAAAGCATGAAAAATAATATGCTTATGTGGCCCTTCTTCCTTCATTATAGGTACCAAAGTATTAGGTACTTATGTCAAACTAGAACAAATATTACTACATAATCACAGATATTTTGTATAAAAGTAGTTAGGTAAGCGACATATTTTTCTTATTAAACTTTACCCTGCCCTTGAAGTTTCTTTGACCTTTTAATTATCTTCACATTAACTATTTAGTGATTGATTATCCTCTTTAAATAATTTATCAAAATCTGCAAATCAAACTGAATAAAATTAATAAAATTATATCAGACGTAATAGGCTAATCGATAAAAAGACTATCAGATAAAAAATGCGTCACGAGTCATCAAAAGGCATATTAAATTTTTGTCAATTTTGTACTACTGTGTTGGGTTTTGTAAATAAGTACCTAGTATTTTTTTATTTACTAGTAAAGTCTCTTGCATCTTGTTTTGTTAAATATGGATCTAGTGTTACACATTACAGGGAATAAAATATGTAATATGAAATAAATATAATTTATTTTATCAAATACTTAATCAACGAGTAAATCTATATCGAATACCTAAACAACAGTGGTGTTCGCATTGCGTTATCTTATCAACCATCAGGGTCACCCAGTTTAATAACCGAGTCCATTATCAAAATTATACTTGGACAGATTGGACGGACAGGGACACCCCAATTTTTAAGAGCTGGGGTATTTTAGACCCGTATTAATAAAACAGCACTTAAGACTGACAGCGAATTTGAGTTCGGATCAGAAATGTCATTTCAGTACCTCCAAAATAGCCTTACCTGTCAATCTTGAGATCACTTTATAAATACGAGCCTTTAGTATTCTCTCGAGGAAACTCTTCGTAATTTCTCTATCGGGAGGAAATGGGTATCAGATCTGTTTCAGTCTAGGAAATTTTCACCTGAATCAAAGTAAATATTACAGGAGTATCAAAGTGAGAACTGCTTAAGGTTGTAGTCGACCACTTTTGCTTGAGCAAATTAGAAACTTAACCTGTATTTGAAACTGTCGTAGCACTCTTACAAGTCCACAATTTATATCATAAGTATGTGGCGTAAATTATTCTCTAACTTGAAATTCGTTCAGGCATCAGATTTTAAGCACAAATTCGAGACGCTATTTCGGTATGATCTACAAAAAGTTTATCTAGGTTCTCGGTCAACTTGCTATCGCTGACAGGATCTTGTCCCCAATGACGACGACCCAAGCGACGACCCCTTGCGACGACCCTAATCTCCTCATTGATAAACATCAAGTCGGGGCAGCATTTTCCTTTAATTTTCGTTAATCATAAATCAAGCTATTTTTATACCGAAAACCAAATTGTTTGTTTGTGTTGCTTACGTGTTTAGCAAGTTTTTTTAAATCTTTTTTAGTTTAAAAGTTAAACCGTTTATTTTGACCTCTTTCACAGGCTCTAACAAAACCATTTTCACACTTAATTAAATTTTTAACATTTTGACCTTTTTATCTTTAATCTCCTAAAACTCTTTTATCTGCTTAACAAGGGGATTAAGGGCTTATTTTAAATCCCAAAGTAACACGATTCTCATTTGATTTACTAAGGGCTTAAACATGTAGGTTATCCTTATTTCAATAACACTGAGATAGCCTACATTTAGTTCAACGACACTTTTTTTCATTTCATTTCATTTATTTCATTTATTTCATTTATTTCATTGCAATACATGTACATTTAAAAAAAACGTTTTTACGTTTAATGTAATCTAATATGCGTGATTTATACCCGTACTAGTAATAAAAACAAAGCTGTAGTACTGTATTGAATGCTACGACATCGGTCACCCATCATCATGTCAGAGACAACTTCTATAAGGTTTGTCAGTTTGGTCACTATACTACGCCTACATTATTACATCTTAAATACCTATTTTATTTATCACAAACAGCAGCTAACTACCGCATGATACTTAGAAATATAAACAATTATTTTGATTGGTCATCTATATTAATAATGAATTATATCAACAACACATGTAGTGTAAATGACTCCTGCAACTATCGTCTCTTATTTTTAACTGACGTATCGCTATCAAACGTTCATTACCCTTCATCATCTAACTACAAAGTAGCTACAAGCACACTACAAGTATTAGAAGTATAAAGAAACCAAAACGCACCATTTACAAAGTTTAAATGTATAATATCTTAAGAAACAACCGAAACACGATACAATTTTAATCCAGCTTGATAAATAAAAATATGTTAGTCAAAGTTGCCATTAATAATTTAGCTGGTTTTGACAGAAAACTGTACCTCATTTATAGGACAAAACCTTTTTTTTATTTAACTTATTTAGCCAACAACTTATTAACAAATCCAAATAAGACATTTAACTGATTCATTGAAGAATTGTTTATTTTATATAATTAATTTGACTCAAAGTTTTATAATAAAATAAATACAAACTGGGACATTTCTGTGAACCAAAATATTTTCAGCGTTATGTTAAAAAATAAATCTATTGTGAAGTTCTTTACCTAGAACCTGTACTGAATGACCTATATTCAACGGAAAGCTAGACAGAGTGGAATATAAAAAAACAAGGCCTTTGTAATTTCTTGTATTTTTTTCTGAAAAGGAATGAGGTCTGCCGGGGTCGGAGGTAAACAATAACCTATTTTAGGAAATTCAAAGAAATATGAGATAAATCGAAATAGAAAAGAAGGAATTAATTTAGTTAGTTTCTGTAGGTATTCTATATTCTATATATCTGTGAGATAAAAACAGCAGAAGGGGAGCCCTTCTCGCTCTATCTTGCATCACACTATACTTATTACAAAAATTAAATTTGTGGTGTATGTGAATGTTTGCTGATTCGTCACACTGAGACAGTGGATAGGATTTAAATGAGAAGTACACTGGAATATTAACACATTACTTTTTACCTCGGGAAAATACCTCATTCCTGAAGAGTAATAGTAGGTAGATACATTAAATTGTGGGTAAATTTATTTAAGTATATAAAATAACATTTCAGGAGTTTTCCTCAAAAACTGAAATCTTTATAAGTAGTACTGAGAAACAAAATACTAACCTGTTCCCGCAAACACGTTAGTTTTATTAATACTTGCCCCGAATTCTCTGCAAACTGAATGAATCTTCACTTTTCCAGCAAGTAGGTGTAAACAAGTTTATTTATTACACGACTTCTTTATAACTTCAATGATTTTATGAGATTCTTAGCGTTGAAAACAAAGGTACTTATGTATATCGATTTGGTAAGAACACTTGAACACGACTTAACTAAACCTTACTAAAATTATTGATACCTATTCGTAGTTTACAAAAATCACGACTTAACTAATATAAGTCTATACCTGTCCTTTTCTATCATTAGAGAACAAATAGGGACGACAATCATTTTAGACAAGATTTAGTTAAGTTGTGCCCTCCACGAATTATAGCATTGCCATTCTATTCTCTCATGACAGAAAATGACAGGCGAGAAATTTTAGTGCAGTTAGTGATTTCGTGTACTGCCAAATTGCCCTCATGGTTCTACCAAAATTTTAGGTATACTTATAAAAGAAGTGTAGATTTAGTTTTACTCACTTATTCACATGTTGTATCACGTTTTTCTTTGTAATTTTTTATCAAAAATTATGGGTAATATTAATCTGGATATCTTTATCTATCCGATAATCTGATTCATACTGGTGCAGTGCAAACAGTCAAATAAAATATTTTGATTAGATACAGTATGAGTGCAAACAAGGATTCAATCTTATCAGATTTTATTGCCGAAAGTAATTTTCTAGTAGATTTTTTAACTCTCTTTAAATCTCAACACGACACATATGTCTTGTTTTTTTCAAAAGTAGACAATAAATTTTTCAAATAATTTCGAATCTGTAAAATGCCGAGAAAACTCAATATCGTATTTTGAATTTTCGATTTGCCCCAGTTTTTATCCACCTCTGCATATATTTTAAGCTAAGGGGATTTTTCAGCGTCAAGAGGCCAACCTTAAATCCCCCTTTCTGTGAAGAGCGACCTTGAAACTCTTAAGGCATTGTTTCGTGATTTTACCGGGCTGCGTCTTTGCTAAGATGAGGACATATCCTATGGAAATGGTTCCGGACTTAACTCCGTAGATAGCGAGAGCAAATGTGTAAGCTTAACATGAAAACAGCTGATGCACTGAATTATTTTGATATAAATGTTATGGAATTCTTATTTATTTCGATAAGATCCCATAAGTAGGTAAAAAATCCGAAACATACCAAGTGGAACAAAAAAACTTATACGTGTACGTACTTACATAAATACTCTAAAAAATATGAGAACTGTAAATACTCCTTTTCTTGGGCAGTCGTGTAGAAAAAGGTTTAGAATTATTTTCCAGCGTAAACTAAAAACTCAACCGGCGTTAAAAGTAATACCATCAAGGTACTCCTTCCTGCTCCAAAGTTACAAGGACTGAATGCCCGGAGTTCTAATTTTTTTTCTTTCCGTACCCGTCCTCATTACGGAATATTGTTTTGTTTTATTTTATGGTCTGAACGTGCAGCCTGTATAATTTTCCTGTCATGAGGTGCAGGATATTAATATTTTTTTCGATGTTTCATTGTACCAAATAAATATATTTCTAAACAAAATGTTTCAATACGGTAACTTATCTGTTTGTAATCAATGGACACTCAAAATAACAGGGGCATAAAAACCCCTTTAGAAATTAATAATTTATACTAAAATTTCTTAAACTCATATTATAACAAAGTAAAATAAACCTTGTTCTATACTTTGTCTTATTAAAAAAGGAAACTAAACTTACCAAAGACCCAGATGTCTAGAACGAGAACAAAGAATCCCAATCCAGCTTGCTATTAAAGAATCTAGGACGTAGCCTAGTAAGGCACCACTTCAAGCCGAGTCAAAGCCTCTTAGGAAAAAGAAAGGGGTTTCAGAACAGAACTGCCAAAAGTAGCACAGAATATAGTACCTACAGGTAGGTACAGAATAGATCTTTGATAAGCAACTATGATGTCTAAAGTTCAAATTTCATAAATACAATACAAGTTTTGATGACTATTGCTATTAGTCTTTACTCTTTACAAATGACAATTTACTAGTTTTTAAATAATGGCCTACCTCCCTAGAAATGCTACTACTACTGTTTCATAATTAGTAATTAGTTCTGGCAACACTGAAAAGTTACTAACGACGAAGCCTGCATTCTTAACTAGTAAGCTGGGGTCACGTTGACATAATCTACTTTGGTGCAGCAGCCGGTTTTGTTGCACTCTTGGCACCATTGCACCCTTGGGACCATTAGAAACATTGATCGGGACCAACGGCTTAATAAATCCGTTTTCTTTCAGACAATCAGGTGCATTGTCCTAACCATACTGGGGAAAATCTCACAAAGTGATAAATAGACAAATATCAACTCTGTGTTCCCCCCTGGGTATCGAGGAGGCAGTTACCTATTCCGATAATCTGACTTAAGACTTAACACCACACACACAGGGTTATCTAATTTCAAAATGGCGTTTTCTAAAGTTACCGTTCATTAAAACTTAGCACCTACAAGCTACAGCGTACTTCAGCGTCCTGTTTCCTTATTACAGGAGAAGTGTAATTTCACAGGCAAGCGAGCTTACACGTGCCGGGGCCGAGACCGATCAACAGCGCAAACAGTAGGTAGGTTAGGTACACTCTTTTTTACCCGACTTCAAAAAGAGGAGATTTTCTAAATTAATTTTAGATTTGTTATGGCCATCGTCAACTATCAACATCATCTCCCACTGAAAGGAAATTTGTCAAGCAATTTGAAAAATTCGAAGAAATATGTAGTGATTTTGTACAAGTTCTATCAAAAACTTCTTGATCTTTTTATGACGTAGGTAGGTATGCATTTTTGTATAGAGATTTGACAAACCGTTATACGAAGTCAGTCCAAGAAAAACAATTCGAGACTATTTGAAAGCCGTTTGGTAATTTTATGATAATGCTGTATGTTGGCACAGTTATTGGGCTAGGTACTGGTGTAACTTGCTATGTATGCACACTATTATTAATCCGATAAAAATCAATACTTAAATTAACCCCAAGGTCGATATTCCCGCAAACTCAGAGGCCACAAGTGCCCATATTTCGCGCGTTTGGCCGCTGCTCTAGCCTTATCAAGGCTTGGCTTTTTACCAAATGGTCGTATAAAATATCCGATACCAGGATTTATATAACTTTTTCAAAGGCCACCTGAGCCCTAGAGCTGTTAGGCAGGCAATATAAAGACCTAAATTGGCTAGATAATAGGGCTTTAAAAGCTGTAAAATATATCTACTAGGTCCAAGTAGCACACATTGTGTTTCTAGGTAACTTTGATTGAACCTCGATTTGACATAACCACTCAACATCAGGGAAGCCATATATGACTATAGGTACATACATAATATTTAAAAAATCGAGAGCATAAATACCTCCGTCGTTTTGATGATAAGTCAGAGACAGAGTCGTGGTTAAATAATTGACAATTCTTACAACAAAAACTGAATTTTATGCGTAAAATTTGACTTCTATGTTTCCGTCAGCGAATCTACTAACTTATCTTAGTAATTAACTTTCACTTACAGTATATATAGTTAGGTACTGAATCATGCTGACATAGCTACCTAACCTACGCCCTATTTTTATTACTTTATGTATTTTTTTGTCGTAGAATATTATCCACGTATTTTCGTAGGAATTCTTGGATAATATTAATACTATAATGGAGTAATATAATTGACACAATAAACTACATTATTATATTGAGTAAACAGCCTAGGTGAAGCATAGATACGTACCGAGTGGTTGGAAGGGTGCCAGCAGCAATTAAATCGGGGTGGCGTTGGCACAAGCTTGGCAGCTGGCAACACCAGCAAGTTCAGGCTTAGGCGAGATCTCTTCAGGCTAGAGGGGTGTATTACACGCTTAACGTGACATACCGGGCTAAGAACGCAAACTAATGCTCAGACAGCGAAATTGAACAACTTTGACTTAAAGCAAAATTAGGAAACTGGATAAGAAATTGACTTCTCCACTCCATACATATAAAATTGTCTGATTGAAGTGGTAATTTTACATGGGGAAGTTAAATTCTGTATTTCGATTTCCGATTTTATTTTTATGAAATTTATTCAATTTCTTTGTCTGAAAAACACCTAAGTAGTACTGGTTACAAAATAACCCTGTATAAACGATAAAAACAGGGTAGGTACTTACTTACCCGCAAATATGTAGACAAAAAGTGAAAACAGTTATCCCACGCGGTAACGCAGAAACGGTTGTGTGAATGCCAATAACATTATAATGAACTCCTGGATGTTGTCAAACCAGCTACTATATTATATCTATCTAGTTAGGAATGTATCAGGTTCTTTTTTACCGAATCGGGAAAAAAATCCGAGGTCATCCGGCGAGCATCCTGTCCAGACCAGCGAACCCTAATTAAACCGCAGACACAAAAACAGCTGCGCACTGACTCATACGACTCGTTTGGACTTGTTGCAGTTTGGAAACAAGTTTGAAAAAGTAAGAATTCGTATCAGGCCAAATATTAATTTAGAGATAAATCGAGAACGCAGCCTAAAGCAACTGAAACTTATAAGTAAGGGTCAGTTCACATCGGGAAGCGACGCAGCTGCTTGAAGATGCATCTTATACCACGAAATGACAGAATGCACTGCGCGGTGCAGGGTCAATTCACACAAGGTCAATTCGCTTCCCTTTGTGAAATGACCTTAAAGCCTGCTGCTTCCTTTAAAAAACAGGCGCGCGGCATAGTGTCAGTAGCCTTAAGAGACAGTTCCTTCTACTATGGAAAAACTGCCCTCCTAACAACTTCAGATGATTTACCGCGCTCAACAACAACAAATTAACCAAAAGTTTTCAGACGACAAACAAATTTCTTTGATCAAAATTTAACCTGGTTAGTGGTGTCTGTCTGTTACTAAGACTAAGACAATACTACGAATAGCAGGATACGGTGACTGTCACCATTAGAAAGCTACGTTCACCCAAAACATAGGCTTTTTACCACGGGAAAGTAGCTAGGTAGATCATTCCCACGGGAAAACGTTGTTAGCAGCGGGTGACACTGCTGACTGAAATAGGTTCAAAATAATTTCAAGAATGCAATCCAATCAATTTCCATCCTCTATTTAGGGAGTGATAAATTGACAAAGTGTCCCAGATAAGTGGCACGTCACGAACCAACTGCTTTAATATAATTATAGCGATCTGAAGTTTCCAGCAGTTACAGGTCGTCGCACTCTTCGACTGTTCATAAATAACATCGTTCCAGGCGCTCTACATTGCGGGAGTCCACGCGAAGCCCTTGTGAGAAAATAGTTTTAGATGTGATCAGCTTTCCGTACCAGGTCCTCTTCCTACCTATACTATACATAAACCATGTATTTCGCGTAGGAATCATAATATACATAGCTAATTAGCCTTGGGCAAATGTAGGTAGTCTATAACAACGAAGAATTATAGTGAGACTCTCGGTT
This sequence comes from Scrobipalpa atriplicella, assembly GCA_029255725.1. NCBI lineage: Eukaryota > Metazoa > Arthropoda > Insecta > Lepidoptera > Gelechiidae > Scrobipalpa > Scrobipalpa atriplicella. Next base: position 28,148 of record JARACY010000522.1, on the reverse strand, counting down.
AGTCTTTCTTTATACCTATAAGTGTTCAAATGATTCTCTAGCAAAACGACTATGAGATTTTATGAGTTTAAGTAGTTCTATATTGTTGATAGGTACGTACTTATTCTGCACCATAAAAATATGCATTTGAAAGACACAATTTTCCGAACCACTCTTTCGCTGAGACATATCTTTATTTCTCCCAATAGTTTCGTAAATTACCCCTTAATGGGGAAACCTTATACACAATTTATCGTTACGTACCGCACACATACAATTACATAAAATTTTATGAGTCTATTACGCTCCCCGCCGATGTTTAGAGACGCAATCAGGAAAATATTATAGCGTAACAACTTTTCTTGAAATGCTCTGCTCTGCATGGTGAAATTCATTTAAAGCGAAAAAGTGTGACTCAACTCAAAAAACTAAGGAACATACTTATCAATAGTTTCAGCTGAATCAAGCGTCTTATTTATATTTCAACGCAAGTTTTACATCTTCTGCATAATTTCCCATCTTCCGTGATTTCACCTACCTACCTTAATAAATTACAGCATAATAAATGTTGTTTTTGTTTTGTCCGTCCGATGAGGGAGGATTATTATTATTCAAATGGATAGGAGGACTTTGTGTTGCTAAAATCACTTGATTTTTGTAATAATACGGAATGAAAATTGCCAAATGGCAAAAACATAATTTCACTAATGAATTAAGTAAGCTTTCAAAGGTTTCGAGTTGTTATCGGTAGCTTTATTACCTTTATTAAGCCACAATTTAATTTAAATAATGAATGACTAGCTTACTGTTTAGTGCTCTGCTAATGGGGGATAAAGTGTTATGTGGTTGATGTTTTGAAACTGATAATATATCTGTTACAATATTAAATTAACGTGTTTACTTCGCTAGAATTGAAATGAAAATTAATATTAACGTTACTAATTTGCTAAAGGTATTTTCAATTTAAGTTACATTGATTAACAAACTGTTTTAACAAAGGGAGTACTTAGAATAATTGAATGTGGTGTCAACTTGTTGGCCAACAAAAATATATATAGGAAAATGTTACCATTGTATTTATTAATGTTTAGAACATTAGGGTTAGGCATAAAGGAGCTATCTGCCTACTCCTTCAGGAAAAGGCGTGATTTTTGTATATGAATGTATATAGGTAATATTTCAATTCAACAGTTACAATATTCAAGCACAAGCACGAATTTAATATAATTATGTAGATGTTTAATGTATATTCATAATGTGTTAAGCATCCGCCCGCCCAAAGTGGAGTGTCACATTGTCAAACATCGCGCCACCGCCGCCGCCGGCGACGGGCGGAAACGTGAGGGACGGGCGTTTGACATTTTAAACATTGTCGTCAGGTCGTCACGAGACTTTTGCCTCTAAATTCCGACAGGGAGGGATCCAGGATTTGAAAATTAATTAAGAAAAAGCTTATGTTGAGAAGAATAACACATTTTGTTTGACAGAATCATGAAGTGAAGCTGGAAGTAGTGAAAGGCAGATATGAAAACTATGTATAGTATACCACTACATCCGCGTACAAACAAGTAATAAAAATAAGCAGTTATTATTGAAATTTCGGTATAAAATTAAAAATCTCAGCCATTTACAGTAATTACGGTAAACGATGTTTAAAGCAAATTAAGGTGGGTCTTCCTTCAATAATGAAGCCGATGGAAAAGACACGTTATTATCACTAAAAATAATTGGGTGTACTCTTTGAATCTGTCTCTGTCGCCTCTGATCTAGGACGCTACAGTCAAGATCAAACCCTTCACAAGTAAAAATTAAAATCAGTAAAATTAAATTTAAAAGGCTTGCTTCAGTTCATCTGTGTCCATCCCGAGCACAGAGTCAGAAAATAGCACGACGACGTTTTAACACCCTTACAATTTCACAGCAAGCCATCTCATCAGACGACTAAATGAGAACATTTTCAAGCCATAACATTTTCATTTAAAGAAAACAGTTTTTGGAGATGTGAAAAGCCCGCTTGTAATTCAAAACATTTTTAGTTATAAAAAGGAGATTTACCTACAAATTTGCGTGGTGCGTTTTCTAAATTATGTTTATATACCTCGTGTATGAGTACTACTAGGTAAATAGAACATATACGTACCTAAAAATCAGAATACTGTTTTTTTTTTCATATTTTTTATTTTTGACACTTAAAGTGTGGGTTTAAAACCTGTACGGAACTTTTGGTTTCTATATTAACGTGTTTTAGGCCCGTATTTATAATCAGCTCTCAAGAGTGACAGCGAGTTTGAGTTCGTATCAGAAATGTCATTCCAGTACAAAATTACCTGTCAAATCCGCACTCAATATTGCTCTCAATCTTGAGATCGCTTTATAAATACGAGCCTTAGAGTACAGATTATTACAAAATAAATCTAACAGTATATTCTTGTAGAATTCTCTTCACACACTCGACGTGACGGAAGAAAAACAAATGCACATCACACACGCGTGATATGAAAGAATTCGTAAATAAATATTCACAGGTTTACCTGTCATCATCATCACGTAACCACAGACGTAACTTTAACTCTATAACACACACATACACAATACAACATCTTTGAATCAAATACCTGAATTCTGCATCACATTAAAAATACTTACTTTTTTTTTCATTTCCAGTTTCTTCGTGAAAATGGTTCAGTTTCGTTGACTGAGTCACCCCTATCAGTTTGCGAAGCTGTATTTTCATAGACCTTTCAGTTTCTAGATGATGATAAAGTCCACTTTGTCTCTCCAACACTTTTGACCGTCAAGATGAAACTCAATTGTGAAAATCTACATTTCCCACGGGAAATATCCTACTGAGTATTTTGATATTTAAAGTTATATTTTTTTGTATTTGCTCAGCAATTAGATCAACAGAGATTTTTTTCCAAAGATCTCAATAATCATCTCAAATCATAATTATTATACTGAGGCCTATACAAATAACTTTATAATAAATACGGGCCCAATGAAATGTCTTACGGTCTATATTTACCAATGAATACCCAACGTCCTCACGTATTCATACATTTTGCATTTGTTGCTCGCTACCTATACCATGATTTACTACACATACGTATGAAAACTGTCTATTGTCCAGCAGACACGTTCTTCGTTTATACATACTTAGATTTAGATTTATCTGAAAACATTATCTATGCACGTGCGGTCTTGTCTAGTAAAACAAATACGAAGAGAACCATTGCGGGAGGCTGCGGGAGGTGAAACAATCTCGCTCCAAAAGCATTAGTGGGATTAAATAAAAACAATGTTGCTGAAACGGGGTGATGGCTACAGGAGAAATATTTCTCTACTATCGCAGGGCAGCATTTAAAATAGCATAAAATCTTCGTGTGTTTGAAGCGGATGGCTTGAACCTGCGCTGCAATAGCTTAGTCGAATGCCAGCTGATGGTATGGTCAAAAATAGGAACTATAAACTCATTATTAGTTCTTGAGATCTATCTCAATTTCCTCATAAAACTTATTTGGGTAAGTATAGTGGGCAACAAACCCGTGAGTCAGAGTTTTTAGACCGGACACGAGTAGCACGAAATAATCTTGCCAGATCTAGAATATATTTTTGATAAGTACTGCAAACTTAATCTTCGTAGTGAATATCGATATGCAAACCGATACTGATAGCGTTGATCGGAAACCATCCTCTGATGAGATATAGGAAGCGATCGGGCGTCGGGCGCTCGGTTTCAGATTGGATACGCCTGCTTACATAGCAACACTGCTGGTGTGAACTGTTGCAAGGAAAAGTGAAATGAAAATTTATTTCAAATCAAAACAAATTACAAACTACAATGACATCTTTGAGTAATCTTTGACATCTAATCACCACATTCTTCCTTTTATAGCATGTTACGATGGGTCAATGGGATAGAAATATGTTTTGATGCTTATTTATATCAGCCTATTTTAGCAGATTCATTAAGATAAAAACTAGAACTTCAGGTCAGGTTGTTCCGTTTATTGAAGGTACTAAGAAAATCACACCCAATATACAAACTTTTTTTCGCCTTGCATGTACCCACTGATGCTTGTAAACATGCGGACTGCGTTGGATGTACAACATCGCGATAAAATATGCGCTCCTAGGTTATTGAAAACTGTGGTAGGTAGGTTTGTATAACGAAACGAAAATTGACAATAAAATTAGTATCAAATATTTTATTGTCAATTTATGTTTGCTTGCATAGGATTTTCCTTTAAAGAATAGTTAAATAAACAAATGACAGACAGTCATTAAAATATGACAAAAGTTGTCGGTCAAAGGGTAAAAGTATACAATGGTAAAAGTATACAAAGTATATTCTGGTAAAAAATATAAGTGCCCAAGATATATTTGGTACAGAATGAAGTAATAAAAACCCTCCCAATATAAACATTCATGTTTTACGACATCGACATAACTTTTTGAAGATTTATATCTTCAATCATCATTTAATAACATGGATAATCACAGTATGCATAACGTAACAAAATGTTATATCATCTTGATTTATATCTGTTTTAGCTCTACATTTAGCATGACCGTTTCTGTTGGATCTAAAACCGGTTGAGGCTTTAGGTTCAGACGAGGTGACTAGACCGACAACTTTCCTTTTTCTAGTCAACTGTCACATCACTATCCTGAGTAATGTGTGTTTGTTTATTCGCAGGTATGTTTAATGTCAACATTATCAAAGGCTTCAATGAAATCATACTCTTAAGCAGTAAGTGTATCGTTTTACTTACCTTAATGTGATTTTTTAATCTTTGCATTTGGTTTTGTTAATTTACCTACTTATGTACGTGGCTTTAGACTTAAAACAAAATTTACTTTGGTTATTCTACCATAAGCGTAAGTAATTCAAAGTGTGACATCAAGCTTGATCAACAGAACAGAAACTATCTCAACAGTTTCAAAGTTCTCATCGCTCCAGATGGATATTGGGGTAAAGATTAAACTCTGAACCCGTTTTAATCCCCGGTCGATACGGGCGTCGAGTATACTTGCCCCAACTCATTATAAAACCATAAAGAAGCAGCGACACTGACCGCATTTAGTTAGTCGCATGCAGCATCCAACACAGGGAAATGAATGCGCCTACTTTCTTCACTCCGCATCTAGCGGCTTTTGGATACAATCACTGCCTTCAGCGCTATTGAAACAATCATAAACACTGTCTTTTACTTCATCAAAATACTCTCTATTGTCAAAGTCTTAAGGTTTATTTCAGCTTTTGGCTGTAGTGTTGTTACGGCCTAGTTTATATTCTGGTATCGAGATGGGTAGAGCTGCCTCAGTCGCTCGCGGGCGCTGCCGCCTGTCGGACGTCTCCGACTTATGAACCGTTGAAGTTGAGAACAAAATATTTTGTGTTAGTGCTGTATGATGTGCAGTGTTTGAAGATGACCGGTGCTTGCTGTGCTCATAAATGGTATGCTTCTGGGAGTAGCTGAGAATGCACCTGAGACTGCTCGAGAGGAGTGACATGAAGGGCCAGCCGGTTTGGTGAGATCACTAGCCGACACGCATACGTAGAGTAGAAAGCCCTTACTCTCTCAGATGGTGGTTTAGATGCCAATCTCTGATGTCCCTCCCTTTGTTACATCACACTTAATTCCTAAGTTTATAATTATGTTGTTTCTACTACCTACAATTTTAAAATTTCTCATCAGAAATACTTAGATTATTTCTTATGAAAATAAAAACTCCATGCAATAAATCTGTATGTTTCCATATTTATCGATGTCAAGTCAGAACTACGGTATTCGTATTGAGCTCTTGAATATTTTAGCTGAATGAAGTCTATACGTATTTTATTGCTAAGCTTTAGTTGGATATTCAAAAGTAATGAACTTAGATTTACATTCCCAATATTCATAATTTGAAATAAGTTACTTGAAGCGGTTATTAAACTGAAACGCTTCTAACCATAAATACAAATTATTTCACCTATTAAACAGCGAATGCCAAAGCACTTCTTCAGGGGAAAGTTAGTAAAAAACATCATTTCATTAATAGAGTTATTATGATGGATAAAATAAAACATGCGTCCATCAAGATTATCGATTATCAAGATATTTCTTTTCAAAACAAATTACTCGATTAACAACAATTTCATACAGACACACACGAAGCACAAAATAAACGCACTTTCAAAACAGCTCATAAGAATTTTATCAATGTTGACAAAGCCAAAGTAGACAATGTACATAAAAGCCGAATAACATTATGATATCATCTTAAAATACCGAACTTTATGTAATCAAATCAAGCTATCATAAAACAAAACTTTCTTCATAAATAAATCAATGATGTCGGCCAATATTGGAGACGTTTCACGACATGGATCAGAGAATCCAATCAATCTGGTCTAATTCAATAATCTCTCGTAAATTGTCGAGATGTCCCCAAATCAATTCAATTTAGACCCTTACATCTGAGAAGAAAACATGTTTGTTCTCCGTCGTGAAGTCCCGAGACTCAGACGTATTTTATATCGGTTACCAGGGACTTCGTGAGCTCTTGGATACAAAATAATTTGTCCCGTACGAAGCGGTGGATTTAGAGACTAATATAATGCAGCCTGATTATTCTGTTACTAAAAACTGGACATTTTGACTCGGAATTTGCAAAGACAATTGCAAAGCAAAATAAAGATGTACATTACGTGAAAAAAAAAGACTGAGACAAACAATTAGGAAAAAAAAAATTATACAAAATACAAAACAAAGAATAAAGATTACTCTGTATTCCCTAAAACGTTTTGAATGTTTTGTAACTCCATTAGAGGCTTATTGAAAAAAAAAATCTTTCTTGCCATGGGTAGGTACCATACAATTTTACGTGACGTAACATTGAACTATGCCACATTCTTCCCGTATCATGTGACTTTAGGGAATGTGTCGACACAAGAAAAAAAAATGTTTGTTTTACTAATAACAATTCGACTCGCGTACGCTGTGACTAGTTGCGCACCGTGTCTAATCATAATGGTATTTTGTTTGTTAGAAAACATAACCACGTGGTAAGATATAGAAATATCATTTTAATTTTTTTTTGGAAAGGAAATTATACTTTTAACTATCATTTTTTTAAATTATGAGAGTCAAAAGAGAAAAGAGAGAGAATCTCTTATTGGTACCAAGAATTGTTAAATCAAAAGTATGCAATTAAATATTCGAACATCTGCAGTAATTTGTTTAAAAAAATTGTACTTTGAACACTAAAACAGTATAATAAACCATCATAAAGGAATGTAGGTATTATAAGAAAAGACACATCCCACAAAAAGTATCACACGATTACACAACTGTGGATACAACGCTTCACCCACTGCTTGCATCGCATCGGTCACTCTGTCAAACACACGCTAAATACTTCTGTGGAATGCTGTACGTGATACAAACACAGCACCACACAATAATAGCACCGCTCTGCAGCTGTATCATTCTGGGGAAATAAACACTTGTGTGGTGAATTGTGCTTATTGTGCCGTCATTTACATCCGGAAGGACCATTGTTAATGCTTTTCTTTCTTTCTGATGACTCTTCGGATAAATAGAGCGTTTGTATAATCAACATGTTGTTATCAAACCCACATTTATGGCAACAGTTCTTTTTAATTCTGTTTGTGGATACAGATCTCGTGTATCCCTATCAAAATGTCATCAATCATGTTTTAATAAAAATCATCTTAATTTATATTTTTCATTAATAATAATACGCAGTGTTTTTTATATGTGAATAAGTCCGGCTGAATGATCCCAATAGGCGGTGGTAGGCTCCGCAAGGGGACGCCTGGCTCGCGACCACCCTCTCACCGGAGTCCGGCGCCAAACAGCTTGCTGTGTTCCGTCGATGCATGAGACTACCAGTGCTTTAACAGTCGTCTTCTGGATTAGCTCGCTCCATCGTCGACTCTGTCACGTCATCGCTGACCTTTGTGTCTAGAGTCAAGAGCTAACCCAATCCAAGTAAAAAAAAAATCTAATTTAGTAAAATAACCCGGGTTTAACCCAGAATTCGTAGGCAGAGTTTGTTCCAAAGCTGTCAGTTTACAATTGTTGCGTTAAAGTTAAACTGAGTAATTAATCGTTCAACTAGTTAGGATTCCAATAAATTGTTCTCAAAGTCTTCAGTTCTTTGTTATTATTATTATTGAGCATTTCTAAATGGTATAAGTATATTAGGTATGCCAAAGTCTTCTTCTTCCGCGGGATAGTCTTCAAAATTTATTTTATCCGTGCTGAGCTAAAAGAATAGACAGGAAGGAAACATAAGCACATAATTTTTTGCCGATTTTTAATACGCACTTAGCCATAATGGCTAAATACATACGGTAGACTGTTGACGTTATTCCACAACTACAAATACAAACAAATTCAAGTGTATAGACCTCTGTTTGGATCTAAGCAACGATTCTAATTGAATTAAATTCTTTCTAAAAATTCCACGATGAAAAAAATGCGCAGATAAACTTGTTCGTAAGGAATACAATAGACAGTAAGACTGATTAAAAAAATCCTGTAGCCTTAGTGAATGTAATTCTTTTTATATAGAATTTGACCTTGTTCGTCCTTGATCCCTGGAAGCTATACTTGGATCCAAGAGCCTTTATAATACGAGAAGATAAAATAAAGCGTACCGCTGCATAAAAATTCAGTAGCATTTACTTTTCTTGGCCATTGCTCTAAAGTTGATAAGTCTTAGAAACTTGAGCTTGAAAACATTAACTGATAAAGCTAAAGAAAATAAAACTATAAAAAGAAAAAAAAATGTATCACACAATTTTTTTAAAAATCAGAAAATTTATCACAAAGCTATAGACGTTTCAAATAAAAAGAAATAGAGATTGTAGTGCTATAAGTAAATGTGATTTTAGTTGATAAAAATAAAATTGAAAGCTTAATTTAGGATACAACAAATTTTACTTAATAATTTCCCATCTTTTAATATCCTGCAAGGCAATTTTGAGGTCAATGACTTACAAAGTATAAATTCGAAGTTACTTAATATTCAAATTGGTAAAGACGGTATGGAAATTCAAAACTTGAAGACAAAGTGTACTTATAACCAAAATTGTTTCGGCACAACGTTTTATTGTAACCATGCTATAAAAGTTTCGTTGGTAGATCTTTCAGGATTCTATTACCTCAAACACTTGAAAATACAAAAACAAAAATTATAGGTACCTACTAAGTAGCTCTTTAATGAGTTTTCCCATGGTAATACGCAAATTTTCGGCGATAGCCTATGTTATCCCTAGTTAAAGCAGCTTTCTTTTTAAAATCGGTTAAGTTTGACATGTTTCCCATGTAGGTAGTACCTACACAACTAACACAAAATATGTGATGTAAACTATAAAATTATACTACCTATATTATTTTAAACAAAGAAGCAATCTTGATACTTATTATAACCTACATGGAAAAGTTAAGGAAGCTAAACACAGGAAGCCGTAAAACCGTAAACTACGTTTTCAGGTCGAATTCCGTCATTTTACACGGTGTTCTAACTGGGTTGAACCCGTAATAACAGAAATCAGTGCACTAGGTAGAGTTCAAACACCGCCCGAGTGTATTAGCGTTAATGATTAACATAGTGATGTTAAAGTATCGATAAGTTATTTATCGATGGTTGACCGCGTAAATCAATGGTTTTGATGTAGTATCGATATCTTTGAAAAGCTATGCTTTATTTAACACAAATTGACAAATATTAATGACTTAACAAATCAGACGATAGTATTGTACGTTATAATAAATAATGTATTCAATATTGACAGTAAGTAGTATAAATACTACATCCTTTGAATTGATGTTATTTAAATTAGTAACTCTTATGCAAATAATCGAAACCACAATAAAATCAATATAATAAATAACCAAATGGTGATATATTATTGTGTATTGATTAAGTATGTTGTACTTACAGGCTTGTATTTAAGTATAAAGCGATCTCAAGATTGAGAGCAATATTAAGTATTCATATGACAGGTCGTTTTGTACTGCAATTACATTTCTGATACGAACTCAAACTCGCTGTCTCTCTTGAGAGCTGATTATAAATACGGGCTTAGATAGGTATCTGCAAAGATTTTATCCTAATTATCGACAGCGGAATAAGAATCGGAAGCACCATTTTAACAGAGAACGTGGAAGTATGCTACCTCGGGCTCATGACTCAGAGAGCACGGCTAGTACCGTATGATATGATACGTCATACGGCAGACATGTTGAATACATTGTTTAGATAGATTCTTGTGTATCATTGACCTAGAATCATTCTATTCCTAGTTCTATGTTGTCTAGTTATTTCCGTATTCATTGATACGTAACGTTGAGGATTTACCTAATCATTTCATTTTATACAGCTTCCGATACTGTTTTTCGATTTTATTAATGTCTATATCTAAGTATATAGGTACTTATATTATAAAGAGGAAAGATTTGTATGTATGTTTGTAAAGAATAAATAAAATATAGAATAAACAATAAATAAATAAAACTCAAAAATTACTTATTTTAAGCTTGACAAAATTTGACACATTGTAAAATATTCCATGCATTTTTGGTGTTTTTCTTTGACTCTACGTTTTATAATATCCAATCCAGTTAACCATGCAGTACTTCGTTGCCGTTTGAATGAAATGATTTACTAAGGCTCGTATTTATAAAGCGATCTTAAGATTGAGAGCAATATTAAGTAAGGATTTGACAGATCGTTTTGTACTGAAATTACATTTCTGATACGAACTCAAACTCGCTGTCACTCTTGAGAGCCGATTATAAATACGGGCCTAAATAACAAATGTACCGACTGACTGTCAATGCAGTGGATTCGATTTCGTGTTTAGAGTGACTTTCCCTGAGTTGGTAAACATCCCTTCATATTCATGCTTGTGACAGTGTAAATGTTTACACCGAGTGGAAATATGGCTCAATTCACACCGGGACGGCAGCGGCCGGCAGCGACGCGACGAGCACTTTCAGTGTGAAACAATTTTAAACTTTATCTTCATGCTTATAAATTTTAGTATCGCTTGAAAAGTACGAAAAGGCCGCGCGGCCGCGAGCGGCTGTCCGCTCCCTGCGCGCGCGCTCCTTATAAGCATGAAGATAAAGTTTAAAATTGTTTCACACTGAAAGTGCTCGTCGCGTCGCTGCCGGCCGCTGCCGGCCGCTGCCGTCCCGGTGTGAATTGAGCCTATCTGTTCAAAACATAAGTACTTCGATGGAGCTGCTGTCTGATACAATAATGTAGTTGATGTGAGCCCGTGGTCACATTTCAGCAGCAATGCAAGCGGATTTTGACTTATAGTCTATCATATTTAGGCTCGTATTTATAAAGCGATCTCAAGATTGAGAGCAATATTAAGCTTGGATTTGACAGATCATTTTGTACTGAAATGACATTTATGATACGGACTCAAACTCGCCTACGAATTCTGGGTTAAACCCGGGTTATTTTACTAAATTAGATTTTTTTTTTACTTGGATTGGGTAAAAAAGAACCTACTCGAGGACATTTTACATAAGATATATGTACAAAACTAAAAAGTTCTCAACTTCTTATAACAAGTTTTTAAGATTGTTACAGAATACGTAAGTATACATTATATTAGACTATCCCATGTTTACTGGTTGGAACATCATGGAAAAAACCCTTATCGGAGGTTAGGCTTCGGTCATGTTTGCATGTCCCTTCTGGCGTTTTATGACCTGTACGCATAAAGCACTGAAACACCAAAGTACATTACAGTAAATTTATTACTAAATACACGTGTAGAACATGTTAAATTATAATAAAACAAGATATTTATCGCATTGTTTTCAACGACGCGCTATTGACAAATTGACATCCACAACATAACCCCGAGTCGTTCGAATGGCCGCCGTACTTTTTTTTAAATTCTCCTAAAAGGGAGAAGCAAAATACACAGGCCATACAGCCAAAGTCAAGTTATCTAACAGACGGCCGTCCTGATCACGGAATGTCCCCATTCCGCTTCGGCCATTCGAACGTTATGTATGTCCTCATACAGTTTTTGTGAAAAGGATAAGTTAATACAAATATTACATACAAATATTCATTTCAAACAATTCTGTTGGAGAAGGAATCTAAGTTAAACTCTATGCAATCACTATTTCGAATATGATGTGTGTCATTTAAAATTGCGTATTGATCTATTTACCAAACAGAATACACATTACATTACAAGATCTTAAATAAAATAATATGTTGTATTCAACCTAATCTTATCATGAAAATAGTTCATTAATTTAACTATAGTGATGAGCATACATTTCAGACATTATCATCAAGTATGTCCAATAGATGTAAGATGAAAATAATAAAATTAAAGCAGAATAACATTCAAGAACCTATATGACAATTCGTTCAAATTCAAGGTTTTAAAGCTAGAAACTCATTATGATTTTAAAACATCTTACGTGTACGTATGTGTCTTGTTTATATTTAGGTCCAGTGAAGTTTCATATACCCAATATCAAGTTAAGTACCTACATTTATGTAAAACTTAATAATAATTATTATTTTAATTATAATATACATTACATGTCTAGAAAAAAATTAAATTAAATTCGATTTACAATTTGTGTCAAAAATTAAAATAAATAAAATAGAAATAATGTCAAAATATAATAATCAAATTCAAATTACAATTTGAACAATAAAAAAAATATAAAATAAGATGTCATCATCATAATATAATAAGTTTTAAATAGTAATAAGAAAACATACTATGTCAATGCTTATTGCCATTTAATTCTACGTAGCTATGGAATGCTTTCTCCGTTAAATATTTCTTTAACTTAGCATTAGAAATATTCAAAGTTGTAGACGGGTACACCCAGTCGCGTCGCATTCCATGTGCTTAGCCTTCTCAAGCGAGTGAGGTTCCGTGCAGTCGCTGAGCATAGCGGAGGTTGTCGATTTGATTGTCGCCTCGCTTCTCGTACGTAGATAAGTTAGTTCTGACGTCTTCTAGCGTATATAGCTATAGCTACTTGTAGTATTAGTAGGTAAGTAGGTAAAGTCATTATTACAGACCAGTAACTATCGACTTGGGGTACTGTTGTGATGGTAATGTATAATATGCATCAAGAGAATATAAAATCATGTTAACTGAAATGGGAAAATTATCTTATTGACTACAAATACTACAAGAGTTACAAGTACGTTGATACATTAAAACCCATAAAACTACATTTGTTTACTACACATGCTTTTCCCATTAATGCTCTGTTCAGGTACCTGCGGAAAACACAAAATATTAGCAAATTGTTATATAAAATATCTATAGTCGTATCATTTTGTTTCCCAAATATATGCATCTAGCTAATGATCATATAGGGGTATTTTCATAATACTTATTGTTCATATACTTGATTTCATACATCAATACATAATTCTCTTTTTTTTCATTTTTTATTATCGTTTAAATGATAATAGTTGTAAATTCAATAAGTGACCAGTGATTATAGATGATATCGGCATCCCTTTCACCTTTTACCTGCTGAATAAATTGATTATAGGTGCGAACCGCTGGTGCCATTTGCACTTCGGCATCCCTTTCACCTTTTACCTGCTGAATAAATTGATTATAGGTGAGAACCGCTTGTGCCATTTGCACTTCGGCATCCCTTTCACCTTTTACCTGCTGAATAAATTGATTATAGGTGAGAACCGCTTGTGCCACTTGCACTTCGGCATCCCTTTCACCTTTTACCTGCTGAATAAATTGATTATAGGTGAGAACCGCTTGTGCCATTGCACTTCGGCATCCCTTTCACCTTTTACCTGCTGAATAAATTGATTATAGGTGAGAACCGCTTGTGCCATTGCACTTCGGCATCCCTTTCACCTGTTATATTCGGTATAAAATCATTTCAAATCCGCTTGTGCTCCGGCATCCTTCACAATCATGTGAGTACCGTTTGCACTTCGGCATCTCTGTCATATCCGCTTGTGGTCCGGCATCCTTCACAATCATGTGAGTACCGTTTGCACTTCGGCATCTCTGTCATATCCGCTTGTGCTCCGGCATCCTTCACAATCATGTGAGTACCGTTTGCACTTCGGCATCTCTGTCATATACGCTTGTGCTCCGGCATCCTTCACAAAGTACCACTTGCACGTCGGCATCTCTTTCACCATTCATCAGATTTGTCTTCGGAATCAAATGTTTACGTGCGAGATTCACTCTGGCTTCGGCATCCTTCACAGTTACGTGAGTACCGCTTGCACCTTAAACACACAAACATACAGGTTTCATAAATTAATTCAACATTTATTATAAGAGATACGTTGTATGTTTAAAATATAGATATCGACCTTATCTATATCTTAACTCATCTTATTTTTTTCATTTTATTTTTATGTGGTATAATTATTCTTAATCATTTATTCACAATAATAATTACATACCAAGTAACATCATCACATTATATTCAACTGTTTTGATTTGAAGGAGCAGATCCGTTGATAAGGAAATAGTATGATAAAGATGAATAAATAGGTAAGTGTCAGTTCTCATCAAAACATAACGATTTTGATTAATCGTTTATAAATCATTTCATATCATCATTTCAAATCATTTCGTAATTATTTTTTTTAAGTCAGAATCGTAAAGTGTGTCTACATTATTTTATGAGACCATATTATCTATTCGGTACGTTACAATTATATATTTGAATAACATTAAGTCAATGTACTTAAATATGTATGTGCTACTTATAATGTTCATTTTAATATATTTAAATATATTTTTGTGGGTGTAGTTCTTATTCTTGTCAGTATTATTCTAGTTGTGGATTACAGTATAAACTCAAGTTATAATAGTACTAATAATTCTGTTTCACAATTATTTGTCTAGCGCAAGTGACAATATTTATAATATTGTTCATAAATCAACCAGATTTAATAACGGAATAATGTCAAACAGTTAAAGATGATGTTGGTTAAGTCAGTTTATGTTAGTTAAGGTTAGTGTCTGAGCCGTAATACTCGTCATGTCATGATGTCTAAAGTGCATGGGCTTGGAATTCAACGTCACGTAGGCCCCTCTGGCAAACGTGACTGAGAAAAGAACTCTTTTCTTTTCCTTGTTCCTCTTCTTGGTAGTACAATCTCTCGACGCATATCGGCGCTGCGACGACCTCTTTACATTTCTCTTTGTGTGCTATCAATCGTCTTAAGTCTGCAATAAAGTTTTTGCAGAAGAAGAACAGTGTAAATCATTGCAAAAATGACTGTTACTAAATGTTCCATCAACTCTGTATGGGTCGTCCCAATACAGCTGTTTCCACTGAGAACTCTTTTCTATAAGATCGCACCTATCGTTCATGAGTTGCAACAGTAATCAAATCACCTCACGTGGAGTAAACCGGCATTACGTAGTTTGGTATTTTGGGATTGTTACCACGATCCTTATTCTCACTTGATAACAAACCAAGGTTACGTTACGCGATTTGGATTCATCTCATAATCCTATACCTCAGTAATTTATTGATATCACATACTCCAAACAAGCCACATAATCTACTTTTAACTGAAAAGTATTTTCTTTAAATTTCTATCCAACATTCTCTCTTGACTTGGCAAAATTTAATAAAGTTGTAAACATCATACTACAATGCTATCTATAAATCAGTTTGCATAAAGTAATATCCCAGTAGCAAATAGTACAAATCAAGGTGCTAAGGCTTACATTTACATCTCATCGCACAGTGGTTAGTAAGTAATGTAAGTTTTCAATTACTTTGAGATTGTGTAATTAAACTTTCAGCCAAGTTGTATTTGTGTCACCTCAGTTTAAATATACCGGTGGGACATGCTGAATTCTATTTCACTCGATAATATGCAGTAGTTCTAAATATATGTCTCAATATATTATTTATTCCATTTTCTTGTATCACATTTAATTTTAAAATAAAGTATTAGGTATGTTTATGAGATAATGAAATTAACTCAAACGGGAAATTGTGTACCTATAGGTATGTATTGTTAATGTGGGTAAACTGTTAGTTATTTCTGACTTTTCTTATGCCTGCACCGAGTCACAAATGAGAAGGAAGGTAGTTTTAAGATGTATCGACATTGCGATACCCTAGTCTCATTGAAACAATGATTACACTAGCTATGGCCTGACAACCTCGTCTGCGGTCGACCATCGCGTCTGCAACGATCTCAACTCAAACCTAGCTGTTTTTTTTTTTTTTTTTTTTTTTTTTTTTTTTTTTTTTTTTTTTATCAAGGAAATTTCAAGTACTCTTGTTTCTAAGATATAATAGTTACTAATTAGGGTGAATAATCAACTACTATCTTTATCTGTGTTTTGTCTGAGCTTATTTTAAAAATATCGAATATTAACATAATAACGGTGAAAAATGAAAAGTGAAAATAGAAATTAAATTGATCCAAACCACCGATATTATAACTTTATAAAGCTAGTCTATCTATCTCTCCCTTCGAAACGTGATTTTGTACGGAAACGGAAGTAGTGTGGTGCTCCTATTGTGTGATGTCACATGTCTGTTCGGTTCTCTCTTTTTAACCAACAATTATAAAGCATTATCACTCATAGACTAATAAGTATTTTGTGAAATTTCTTTCACATTTATTTTTGTATGGCGACAACAATTCTTACTGATAATTTAAAAAAATCATGCATATACCCCATTTTAAAACGTTAGGTACTTTTCTCAATAATTTTCTGGAATAGCCCCAAATGATTGCATATATCAAAGAGCGATTATTTTAAATCAGCAACCATAGCTAATTTACTATATGAGTAAGAGAAGTAAATCTCCATTAATATTGGATCAAGAAATTCCACAGACCTTCTCCATACAACATGATACTCAATACTCAATCATTAGTTGCCACTTGTTGGTACATAAAGATCTTATAGAATAGTTTGAGGTCAACACAACAAGGACCCTGCAAGAGCACTGCAGCAGTACTTTTAAAAAAACATAAATACCTACAAGCTCTTAATATCTAAGTTGAGACATAAGTACCTAACTACCTAATATTATTTTTTATTTATTTACAATATTTTTATATACTTATCATATTTATTATTTTATGAGATCATGTTATATATAAAGATCCTCCATTATAAAACTCTTGCAGATTGTAGTAAGCTTTCTTAACCAAATATTTTCTTAAATTATTTTTGAAAATATGAATGATAAAATTAGTATTCTGCCTTTAAGTTTAATTCCTTCGCATTAAATAGTAATTCTACACCATTCCAAAATTGTCTATGAAATCATATTGTATTTTCATCTGCAATGTAAATTATGTGCAGGTACACCTTTTATACATTTTGTGTATCACAGACACAAGTACCTATTTTACTCACCTAGAACATTTCTGTTGCATTACACATTGGTTCCACAAGTTAATCATAATGTGTAGGTGATAAGATAATATGTATTTCATTTTCACAATCAACAATGATTTCAAATAAAAATAATAACTTAATTTATTTAAATTCAATAAAAACAAATAATTATCAGTTACCACGCTACCAGTACCTACTAAGGAGTAGTATGGTTTCTTTGTTTCATTTAATTTCACTTTCATTTCATTTATTCCAAAACTAGTATTGTGTAGGGAATCAACATAAATCAATACAGTATTATTTTATCCCATACCATCACCAGAGAACAATTGGCACAGTCCTCAAGAAGAGATCTCATAACAACTCTTTCAACCAGTCAGATATTTATTTATTTGTAGCATAATTACAATGCTTTTAGCATATATGCAATTATTTTCTGATTGTGCCATATTAATAAGTAGGAGCAACACATTCATTTACTTGATCAGATTGTATCAAAGATAGGTAGGTATTCTTTATCATTTCCATAGTTGTAGTATTATGCGGTTTTAATTTAAAACATTTCTTACATTTACCTACAGGTTACATTCCATGCGTCGGTATCAGTACTTCTTTTTCTATACCTACTCACTTACAATTATACAAAAGAATCTAAGTTTATTATTTTCGTTATGAAGCAGTTTTATGATTATGTTATGTTAGCAAACACTCTGGCCTTATATTCATTGATCTACCTTGTCATAAAATCACGCTCACATCACATGCTAGTCTCAGAATTCTTAAACTCCACTGACTGAATCAGATACCTAAATTATTGACAGATGCTAAGTAGCTCTATGGACATGACAGGTTATTAATTAAATTTAGTAATAATTTAAAATATGAATGATGCAATAAAGTAGGTACATCATTTATGCGTTTTATACACCTGTCAGTGTATGTTTATTCAATGTAATTGAGATGCACTAGTATCTCATTGCCCCATAGACATAAGAAAGGGGTAAAGGGGTAATGATATTTTGTAGAAGTATAAAAGAGACAAAACGATTTTTGACGACCTGTATCATTAACTACTGATATTTGTATAAGATAATGTTAATATAGTAGAACGGGGCGCCCCCACTAGTTTTCCTACCTCTATGTATTGCCCACATAATTATTTTTCTCTGACCAAATAAATTTTATTCTACCCAGGGGATGCTTGGCAAAAATCGCCATCATAGCAATAAGGCCATCTTAGCCTTATTTATCAACCTACTTGTCTTTGCAATCATTATGTCTTACTGTTTGCTGAACAATCAATACCAGTTATATTGTACGATGTGTGAGGAACCATTGAGCTACTCTACTAAAGTACAAACAAAAGACATGTACTACTGTGGAATACACAGAATAGTACATGGCATCCTCTGCATAATATTCTATCTGTATTTAATTTTTAAAGTGACCATATTGAATCTCTTTACTCATAATCATAAAGGTTATTTCTCTACACTTAATGTGATTTCTATTATTTGTACCTACTGTACAATAACGCATAGTGTGCAATGTTTATCTCTTTAGTCCTCACTATACTCAAAATATCATTACCTCAGTTATTACCTCTTGTCATCCCGTTCGGTTCCATTAAAAATTCTATTCCCAGTTTTCCATTGAATAGTTGATAGCTTGATAGAGTTCTATCTTTGGCATACCTTCTATAACTTTACCTATATGGGTTTGCTTATACTTATATTTTATTACTTTGATAGAATAATGTTTTTCATATAAATCTCTGAGTTAGTGATATAGGCAATTTTACTTACTGGTATAAGTGAGGGTGGCCACAACAGAATAAAATAACACGGTGCCTTACCACTAACACCATGTTTAATTCAGTTATAGGTTGTAATTGTGTGGTGTAGGTAGGTATTATAACTATGTACCTACTGGGACGGTGTCCAGCTCCAGCATAATATACAGAGTGCAGCAATGGTAATGTAATGTAGGTACTATGGTATTAT
This sequence comes from Scrobipalpa atriplicella, assembly GCA_029255725.1. NCBI lineage: Eukaryota > Metazoa > Arthropoda > Insecta > Lepidoptera > Gelechiidae > Scrobipalpa > Scrobipalpa atriplicella. Next base: position 8,765 of record JARACY010000522.1, on the reverse strand, counting down.
GTGTATGAACAAGCAAACTAACCAACTGAAATCTAGTGAACAGAGTTGGTAATAGTTATCATTATCAATCAGACTGGCTGACCAATCAGAATTGAATATGTACAATAATTACATTATTGTTTGTTTACACTTTCCCTTCTCACATTATTCTCAACTGAAATCATCCCATAAGCGGATCAAGTGCGCTTTCATACCGAGGAGTGCTTGTCAATTCTTGTTATACAAGTAGAAAGCTTAAAATAAAACTTAGTAAGTACATACCGATACATCTGGCGTCAGGATATGAATGAATACCTGTGGCGTTAGTTCTCCATATCACTTCTGATATTAGACTATCCCATGTTTACTGGTTGGAACATCATGGAAAAAACCCTTATCGGAGGTTAGGCTTCGGTCATGTTTGCATGTCCCTTCTGGCGTTTTATGACCTGTACGCATAAAGCACTGAAACACCAAAGTACATTACAGTAAATTTATTACTAAATACACGTGTAGAACATGTTAAATTATAATAAAACAAGATATTTATCGCATTGTTTTCAACGACGCGCTATTGACAAATTGACATCCACAACATAACCCCGAGTCGTTCGAATGGCCGCCGTACTTTTTTTTAAATTCTCCTAAAAGGGAGAAGCAAAATACACAGGCCATACAGCCAAAGTCAAGTTATCTAACAATTAAGATATATGTATTCTGTGAGTCGACTCTTTCTTATGGTAGAGAATGAAAATACGAGTAAATACGTATAGAATGTGTATTGCATTCTCGTATTTGTTGATGTAATGAAATGTGTTCTCAATGTAAAGCAAAATGTTTCCGTATGAGTTTGCAACATTTGGAATAAATTTGGCTTGCATCTGCAGTAAACAAAGAAATTCGTCACTATACTAAGTACTCTAAGTAGTTTCCTATTATAGCCTAGGTATGCATTTTAAATATATCTATATCTAAGTGCTATAATTTCAAACAAATACAGAAAATAACGACCTGATACGCCATCTTTTCTTTTACAATCTTTGAATTTTTTTTATTGCCATACAAATTGGTCAAATTAATTTGACTGAAAATTTATTTCCAAATTATCAAACTTCGTGAAACTAGAGCTGTTCAAATTTCCGCGAGAGATATTTCCTATGAATACATTTTCCAGGAATATCTTATTTTAAAATATAACTAGAAACACTCTGACGAAAGAGCTCTGCATAATATTTCAACGTAAGAAATGAAACCCACTTGGCTAAAAATAAGACTACGTATATGGTTCAAAAGGCCGACAACCCTAAGTAGAATGGGATGGGACCTGTTTAGTTATTTCACTCAAATACCATTTAAACTGCATTGGGGCAAATTCCGTTGAAATAGAATGCACTTTTTTCTTATTATAAAAGACTTTTTCTTACAAACATATCGACCTTACTCTTCAAATACAATGCTCGAGTAGGTAAGGCAGGTGGTACTAAGGCCCGTATTTATAATCAGCTCTCAAGAGTGACAGCGAGTTTGAGTTTGTATCAGAAATGTCAGTTCAGTACAAAACGGCCTGTCAAATCCATACTTAATATTGCTCTCAATCTTGAGATCGCTTTATAAATACGACCCTAAGATATTATTCTTGTTGTAAAGTCGTGTGTGTCTCTTTTTTTGCATTCACACATAGCTACCTATTATAAAACATTTTACTGTTATAACGGCGATATCTTGCAGACTAGTCTCAGACCAGATGAGGCCTGCAATATCTACGTTAATAATATTTACGTTAGAATATTTACGTTATTTTCAATTGTAAGTGGGAGTTATATGCTGATTATCCGATTAGAAAGATGATCTATTACATGAACTGTTATGCGGATTTAAATCTGATAACAGGGTCAAAATGTACTTGTAGATATTTAATTCATAGACTTTCACATCTGACAGCGAGATATTTTTATCATTGAATATTTTTTTATAAAATATCAAATCTAGACAGACATGCGCACATAACTGAAGATTTTATGTGGTGTGAAGTGCTAAACATCATGCTGAATGTAGATCTGGGATTCTAGGTCAGGTACACATGCACCCACCTGCTTCCAGTGGCTTTTGGCAAATGTAAATATGAAGAAAGCGCTTAGAATAACAATTTAAAAGAGCTAGTGTATTCACTGACTTTTTGTACTCCTTTTCAATTAGGAAGTCGGTTCCGTGTTTTGTGATGAAGATGTGAACTTGTTAGAAAGAAATTGAATAGCTCCTCTTATACGCGCCAGTGAAAGTAGGAGGCTGTTATTTTGCAGATTATGGAGAAAGATTAAAACTTTTTTTTTACTTGAAATGGGTTTGCTCTTGACTCTAGACACAAGGGTCAGGGATGACCGTGACAGAGTGACTAGCATCAATACGAAGTCTAAATCATTTGCATACCGATTTTGATGATTGTGGTGTCCATTTTACCTACCTTATGCACCCTATGTAGGTACTAGGTACATTAGGTATCTACACTGTTTCCTGTTTTTTTTCAATACTTAGTATCGGTTCCATAAACGTTTCATGTAAATAAAATATGTAAACGACATCTCGTTATGCCTCTGTAAATATATCGAGTCATCTGCAACACCTGCGCCTGACTCCGTAGTGATGGATGCTTCACGATACCTACTTAAGTATATAAAGTATCAAAACATATGAGTTTAATAATTTTATTCCAAATCACTTTTTTTTAAATGAAGTCCCACATAGAGAATGCGGCGTTGAGGATTAAAACTACAGAAGAACAGTAAATACAAAAATAACATTAAAAGCTCCTAGCAATATTTAAAATATGTTAATTCAGCGTATGTGATTAGTTGAGGGTCATATCTAATCATATTTATTTTGATAATAAAGGTAATATTTGCAAATATTCATGCACATCTTCTTCGTCGATAAAAAAAATTCACATCGCAACAAAAATAACAGTTACCCAGTAACAGTAATGAATAACAGTACCGCCAATCTTCAGAATATCTCTTGCGAACTTTAATTGAATGGTTTTATCGATTTTAGGTCAAAAAACAGCTAAAAACTTTATAAAGATAATATCCTTAACTTGGACATCGAGATCTCTCTTTGAAACCAATTATATTCCTGTCTATCTTTAGACACGATAAAATTGGCTTCAAAAATAGGATATAAGAATATACTTATACTACGTTTTATTGGAAAGGACTTATTTCAATTAAAAGTCGAAAATATTTTTTGTGAAAAACTTTGAGTCAAATTTCTCCTTAAATTTATTCCTAATAAAATAATGTATTCCGTTTAAAAATATCACATAGTCTTACCTCTACAATGAACTACCTACGATGAGGTATTCTTCATTTTAAGTTGAGTTGCGCAACATATGGTGAAATTCAATTTGTTTCTCCACCTGCTCCATCCTGGACAAGTAAATACTTACACCATTTTTTTATTATTGCTATATAAAAAAAACGTACGCCTCTTCTTTCGCAAAGATATTTTTTGTAATCAATTAAGAAGAACTTTGAAAGGTTAAGCGTCTCATTCTCTTTTTACTTCGTTAATATAGTATGGCCACTCTAATTAATCAAATAAGCACTACACGGTGTTATCAAACAGTGGCAACGAAAATGAATAAATAATAGAAAAGAAATAAAGTATTCCTCTACAGTAAAATATTACGTAAGTTAGTTAGACCCATTAATCAAAGACGTTGGGATCGATTATTAAGGCTTTCCAAAATTCAAAACACTAATTAATGAACAAGAAACAATTAAAAACAACAAAACTGATTTCTGTAGAGTATTAGGTATAGTCATATAGAAATCAAAAAGCACCGCGTATAACCGTAGGCGAAGAGACTTATGAAATTAGTCTATGATTCGCACCTAATATAGGTGTTTATTAATTCTAAATTGTTAATTCTATACCCGAATCTTGGGAATATTATTATATAACAGCTTGTAACTAAGTTCAGTAGGCTAAACGCGGCCGAATTATAGACTTCGTCTAGACAGATTGTATACCTAGACGAGACAGTTAATTTATCACCTAGTGGTGAAGAAGTCATTACTTTATGAAATTAAACATGTTCCTATGATTAAAGGTAAAATATTCATGTTGTTGTTTTTTATGATTTTAATCTAATTCCAAGATTGTCTGAAAAAAATCTTGCCTTCAAGTAATTTAACGTTTAGTAAAATCCGTGGGGCATTTGCCTAATTACCTCTTTGGCATAAACTGATTTCTATCTTGCTTGCATCGGTGAGATCAATCCGTTGCTTTTTTTATTTAGGACTGAATCAAAGCTGGTAATAAAATAACAATAAATTGGGCAGCAACGGCCAAATCTAATTCTTTATATTACGAGCGGCTCAGATTGCGGCTAAATATTAGTATTAATATAAATCCTAGGCTATACAACAAGATTTTATGGTCAAGGCGGAGATTGTTCTGAGTGAGGTCGATGACCTGCTTTTTTTTGTACACCGAGATCTCGTTTTGGCGAACGAGTTTAATGATTGGATTGTGTTGCAGATAAAGTCGAAATTTTGTGCAAGTACTTACAGTAACAGAACGTTCATTAAAGAACCACATTTTTAGGTGCTCGTATAAAGCCAAAACCTGCTCATGTAGGTATTATAATTATAATGAATTATGATGACAATACTGTCTTAAGATTTAAGCATTATGTTTACTCCATTTTTGTGCTTCATAATTTTTTAACAAGCGTATTAAAATTTTATGGAATAACCATTAACTTTTGTTTCTACTTCCACTGTAACTTATCGAAAGCTCCAACAATGTTTATGTAGAGTACGAACAAGAGCGCTTTTTATTCTCCCATTCCGTTATTATTATCATGAATCACCATGACAAATGATCTCTACGACAAGATCGGCCTATGCCCGACTTTTTGCTCCTATCCTATCCCTCAGGTAATGTTAGGACAGGTGTCACTTTGTCCAGTTCAATGACCGAGAACCGGTTTTTTTATAAAGCTCTCCGATAAGGCTGTATAGTATAATGTACAAACATTGGAGAGTGAGAGAAAAAAAAAGGAATTATGCAAATTAATTTATTTAGGTAACCTGTTTGTAACATGTTTATTTCAGTAATAATTTATAATAGATCGTGCGCTTACATTGGTGTCAATATTCCCCACAGAATTCGCTTATTATTTTATCATTCTCATTTGTTTGCCGGCTAGACAGAAATAGACATTCACAAACAAATGGATAATTGATTGATGAATAGCATCACTTTGCAAATTGTTAAAAAAATATGATATGAAATGGTGGAACGGGAGACGTGTAGAAGCACTGAACTACTAATGTTCTAGAAGTTATTAATTTGATAGATTTTTCGGATCGGCGGTAACAATCGTTAAACTTTTCCAATGAAAATAGTCAATATTAATTACTTGACAAGACCAATTTTTAGTTTACAGTGGGTAGCAATTCGGCGATGCAAAAGACACGACTTGTCTTTACCAGTCCTTCTCTATCAGGAGAAAATAAAAAGGGACGGTAATAACTAGTTAGTTAGTTAGGTAAGTCGTGCTCTTACCCAATCGATAGCAGTATCTCAGTATCTAGCCCAGTCACTACTCTAGCCCAGCACTAAATCTATCTCGATGAAGTTTTACCACTTTGGCTATAATCAAATGGGTAAAAAACAAGAGTTATCTCAGTACATTCACATACAATGATTAACTGTCTAACGTTAGTATTTTTTACGTCAACGTCCTAACTGTTATAAATAATAACAGTTAAGTTGCTACAATCAGTTAACTTATATAACATGGTGGTCTCTTTAGCAGTTATAGTGGGTGTTAAGATGGAGTCATCGTCACAAATTTTACCATTCACAAAGTTTTTCTCGAACAGTGACCAACAAAGGCTGCCAGAAACGGGTACCGTAATCTGTTATTATCTTTATAAGTTATTTACTTATTATATACCCCATTCATTTTAAGTCCGAAGGAGACCAGAAATTTTACATAGGTAGATTGCACAAATGATAAAGTTATTAGAGGCACACATCACAGGGTTGAGGTTCCACTCGCGTAAAATTTTACACTTTCATGCTATAACACCCTGTATGCCAGAAATGAGCTTATGGGCTACTAACTTATATAAGCAGTGTTTGCAGCATTGCTGTATCTGGTTGATCTTAGGAAATAGGGAACTAGAACCGCTCTATGTCACGCGACGTGGACTGTACTAAACTGGTTCTGTGTTAAACCAGTTAGTCTGTGAGTTAACTTGCATGAAGTCACGCCTGTAACCCTTACGGGATAGGCAAAACATATTTCTTAGTAAAATAATATCCACGTCTAAAAACACGCACTTTAGGCAAAGATCCACTTCAGGTCGTTGAGCCAGCGAAGTAAAGTAAAGTAGGTAAAGTAAAAAGTTGTTAGAAGTAATTTCACATTTGATAAAAATAGTTTGTAAGTAATTGTTATAGTGATGTAACTTAAATTTTATGTTAAGGTATTTTGACAATAGTTAATATCAGTACCGACTTCTATAAGCAATTATATTCTCAGTCCACTACACTAACGCCACAACCTAACGCTTTGCATGAATGCCCCGTTGATGATATCCCTCCAATAACCGAACAGGAAGTTCATTTTGCAATTCGCAAAATGAAATTCAACAAAAGCCCTGGACCAGACGGCATCTCAACTGAAACCTTAAAAATTGGTGAACCTATCCTTCTTCCACACATCACAACCTTATTTAATTCCATCTTACAAACCGGACAGATTCCGGAGGGGATTTGCCATTCCGAAATAATTCTTCTCCACAAAAAGGGTGATAGGTCAGATATAGGTAACTACAGACCAATCAGTCTCGTCTCCCACCTTTACAAGGCGTTTATTAAGGTCATAGAGCGCCGCATATCTGGCCTACTTGACCTAGCCCAACCAGCGGAACAAGCAGGTTTCCGCCCTGGTCTTTCTACAATGGATCACCTTCACGCCCTCAACCAAATTATAGAAAAACATCACGAATTTCAACTACCACTGTATTTGGCATTCGTTGATTATTCAAAAGCATTTGACAGTTTAACCCATAGTTCCATGTTTAAAGCTCTAGAAAACCAAAATATTCATCCCACATACATCAGTTTAATACAAAATATTTATAAAGCTAGCACTGCTGCAGTTAAATTGCAAAATCCAGGACCCACTTTTTCCATTCAAAGAGGCGTGAAACAAGGTGATCCATTGTCACCAAAGCTCTTTACAGCCACGCTGGAGGAGGTATTTCGGAGTATAAATCCACGATGGGAAGGCAAAGGCATTGATGTTGGCGAAGCGAAGCTGACAAACCTTCGCTTCGCGGATGACATTGTCTTGTTTTCATCAACAGCTTCTGGCCTACAAGAAATGCTTCAAGACCTTAGCAAGGCAAGCCTTGAGGTTGGACTGAAGATGAATATGTCGAAGACCAAGATTATGACAAACAGAGCGGAGCATACGGTAGAAGTGGATGGGCAGAGAATTGCATATGTCAATGAGTATATATACCTGGGCCAAATAGTCTCTTTCCAGGCACGACAGGACAAAGAAGTCGAAAGACGTGTCGAAAACGCCTGGAAGAGCTATTGGTCCATGAAAGAGCTTATGAAGGGCAACCTTCCAATTACATTAAAGCGAAAACTCATGGACATGTGCATTCTTCCCATCCTTACCTACGGAGCTCAAACTTGGTCTTTGACTGACATCCAAAAGTCCAAACTCAAGGTTTGTCAAAGAAGTATGGAACGCAGCATACTCGGGGTCAGGTTAATCGACCGAGTAAGAAACACGACGCTGCGAACGCGTACAAAAATCGTAGATGTAGGTCAGAAGGCAGCATCCCTTAAGTGGGATTGGGCTGGACATGTCGCTAGGATGCCAGATGCACTTTGGGCAGGAAGAACTACACATTGGGTCCCTCTTAACGCGAGACGAGCACGAGGTCGTCCCAGAAAAAGATGGCGTGACGAGCTTGATGCATACGCCCAAAACTGGTTAGAGAAGGCTCAAAACAGGGAGGAATGGAAGAAGGGGAGGGAGGCCTTTGCCCTGCAGTGGGACACCTCGGGCTGTTAATAATTAATAATAATAATAAGGTATTTTGAAAGTGTACCTACTATTGAGTATAACTCTAGTTTAAAATACACGTACATTAAAAAAGGAGGAATATAACAACAAAGAAACACATATCGCGGGTGGTATTTTGAGTGCATTTCATTGAAATTGGATCGAAGATATTTGATGCCATAATTATGTTCATAAAATATGACTCATGATCATAATATCATAATACGATAGTCGTATTATGAGTTCGTGAATGTCATGCAACACCTTGATGATTCTATCGTTCAATGACTCAGAATATAGTTACAAAGACTTCGAGACGACGTGGACAAAAACCATGAACCAGCTGCAAATTGAAATGTCTTTAGGTAGGTAGGTATATTTTTCAGAAACTCGATAAGTTTCACGGATAGGATCACCTTCTATAATATTGCAACGTGGCCACTATTGTTATCTTCTCTATACCACTTTTCCATCTTGTACCTAGAGGTTTTGTAAGTCATATAATGCGAATTAATGAAAGAATACTACTATTTACATAAATACAAAATTAAAGCTGATTTTTTTTTGCACTAACAGTGCTATTTTATTTCCTAAAGTATGGGGTTAAGAAATATTATTTTTTCTATCTTGATCTCTCTTCACACTCTCTCAAGGTTTAAGGCCCAATTCACCCTAAAAAAGGCCT
>JARACY010000521.1:0-89650 GCA_029255725.1 Scrobipalpa atriplicella | reverse complement strand
CTCAACAGAAGACAGTTTACCGCAATCAAGTTCATCCAGTAACTTGGCAGTTTGCGCACTGGTGAAGGATTTTACGACTATCCAGTTTTTACTGCCATTCATTTTACTGCTGGGAATTGGAATTGTTCTATCCCTAAGAAAAAGGAAATGCTGAAGAAGAAGAAGTGATATATACAATTTTTTTTTGGGTTCCACTTACAAATTATTTTATTAGAGTGGTGATTTTGTATCAGCAATTAGTTTCTTTTTTCATTTCTTTTCCTGTTAAAAGTTGTTCAGTTTCGTTGACTGAGCAACCCTTAACGGTTTGCGGGAAGCGGTCCCTTATAGCCAATATTTTGTGATATAAATGAGTGTGCAGCGCATTATCTTATCCACCTAGTTATCATGACAGTACATTTTATCCTCCATGAGGTTGACAGGCAGACATTTTATATTTTGATATATTTCTACATCTATTATAATTGTAACATCACAGGAACGTGTGATTTGAATCTATTTACAAGTTCTTGCGAAGCGTCGTGCGAGCTCGCAAATTTGTGCGTTACAATCTAATATCTCTAAACATAGAAAATGTCGTTTATAATCATGCATGACAACCATCAAAATGCAAATAAGTTTCCATAAAAAAGAATAAGTTTCCATAAAAAAGAACTTTTGTCTTATTATTGTTCGACAAGAATCGCGAGTGTATCAGTCCCTATCTTTTGGTTCCCTAATATTAATTCCATTACCATAATTCTGTGCTTAGTACCGTGATCGTGCCAAACTACGCCAGGGACATAATCAGGCTCCGACAGAGGGGACGCAAAATATAAATCGAACTATTTAAATCAGTCAAAACAATCCACTGCTGGACAGACTGTCAGACAGTTGAGGCCCTCTTTAGTTTGGGGGGTATTTGTGACTTCACTTGGCTCACAGTCTGACAGGTGGATTGGCGAGGGCAGTATATTTTTTATTCTCAGGAAACGTTGCTGTTCCTTCTCTGAATTTATCCTTTAGTCAACCTATATTAGTGTTCTATTCGGAAACACATGGCATCAACTTGTGATCTATTAATTCTATTGATTAAGTTTTTCGGCATTAATTTGTATTTCGTCCCACTAATAATATCTGCGCCCCTATTGGTCCCATACCGATCCGGCCCTGGCCACCGGTGGTGGTGCGGCTTACCTCGCCGGTACTTCGCCTTTCGAGCCAAATGTTGCTGTGTTTATTTATCAAATATGTGGCCCTAAGGCACAAATACTTTCTGACACATGCGCCCCCATACTGATCCGGCCCTGGCCACCGGTGGCGGTGCGGCTTACCTCGCCGGTAGTTCGCCTTCCGAGCCAAATGTTTATGTGTTTATTTGTATTCATTATGCCTTTCATTTCTTTCGTAATGGCGCGACGGTGGGTGACTTTTTCTATTTTGTGGTGGATTGTCTTTTTGTCGTGTTGCTGTTGGAAGGAAGTTGAAAAAGAATGGAACTATCGTTTCTGCCTGTCTGATGCAGGAAATATTTTATTATGTTTTTTTGCACTTACAGAGCTATTTTATTAATTGAGCTATATCTTACTAAGAAAATTAATTAAATAACAATAAATAAGTTTCTTAGAAGCAGAACATCTTTATTTGGAAGAGACAAATAACAAAGAGATTGGGCTTTTCACTTTTTCAATTAGATTTCCACGAATTCCTTGAAAATAATTACCAAAAAGTCAGTTCATCAGACTACGTACATAACTATGGCAATGCTAATTTATTCCGAGTGAATTTAGCCTAATCGCTCTCAATCTTAGAAGGGGGAACTTGAAAACTGCTGAAGTGAGCACTTGAAACTTTGCATTAGGAAGTAGTTGAGTCAGCTTTCCACAAAAGGTACTGCGGCTTTTTACCAAGGAAATTGTTTTTTTTTTAAAGAATTTACGAAATTATTGCTCAAAAGCGATTGTGTGCTTCAAAGTAGAATTTGATTTTAGTTAAAGGTATGGTATGTTTGAAGTAGGTATAATATTGTAGTACCTATCATAAGTGAAGTATAATAATGAGTAAAGTTTTCCAAGAACCAAGTTTCAATTTTGTACGTTGTGAATGCTAATATTAACATAATAATATTCTGATCTTATGATCCGTGAAAATCAATTTACGTCATTCATGATAATGTATGAGTCGGGTTGTACCTGTACCTTGAATTGCCCACACATAAAGTAGGCGTTGCTAAGACGAAATTAAGGACAGGGTGGTTCGATGTTATGAAAAAGACATCAATGTAGGAGAAATAATTGGCAGGTAGATAATGTAAAAAGAAAAAAACAGTTCCCTTTGAAAATAGAAAGAGCATGAGCAGCAAAGCAAAGGGTCGTTGGAACCTCGCGAATTATCCGCATTGCCTATTACGCGAACATAAATTGAAGGAGATTTTTTTTATTGAGCACGCCAAATCGGCATCGTCACGAAAGGGCGCGCACACCCTTCGAACGTGCGCAAATAAAAAGGGGATAACTGTGACAGTACCTGGTTGTGTTAGAAATCTGAGCAAATTCCGGGCAAAGACTACAATGTTTTTGCGTTATTCATTTAATGATGCTGTCACCAGGTGGGAAGACAAGAGTGAAATGACACAAGATTAAAAAGACAGAACTGTATTGAAATATTAAAGATTTAATTAATACAATTCAATTTCAATATTTATCATTTATTCAGATAATTAATATGGGTTGACGCTATACCGAATTTAGTACGGATTATGTGATAATCCTGGAGTGATCAATAGTAATCCATAAATCAAATTGGAATGGTTTAATTAACGAACAGGTAATTGCGTGTGACATACCTATACAGATTTTGCACCGGATTAGTTGGCAGGATTATCCTACCGATGATGGCACACGGATGAAAGCGCATAAAAAAACCGGACGTATTTTAAATTTATTTTGTGGGCCAACCGAAGTCATGTACATAGCAAACATAAGGCCAAGCACTTCAAGAATCCGTATTTGCTGCGACGTTTTGTAATGAGAGCGGAGAGCACAGGTTTTCGAAGAACTCGAGTATTTCGTTTGCTTTCGCAGCCTTTTCGACGAAGAAATTCCACCCGAACATTATTTTACATATTTTTGCCGGCGCAATTGTTTTCAATTTCTAAGTTGGAAATTAATTGGCCTCGTCGAACTTCGCGGAGTGAAATTTACTTTCGGAGGAAGGAACTCCGCAATGTAGAGTTTCTAGAAGTAAGTTTTGTACCTAATTTACACTGTTCGCAGCTCATGCATAATATAGGGAATATACTCTTACTACGCCTTTGTCAATAATAGAATCCTATTCAGTCCAATATCGTAGCTAAGTATTGCATATATTTTTATTAAGTATTCGTGACGGGTTTTTTGTTGAATTTAGTCTAGGCTATTGGCGATTGGGAATTAATTGAAGGTAGTTCATTTAAAATCCTGGTTTTTCAACATACCGACGGAACACAGTAAACTGCTTCGAGCCAGATATTAGATGTGTTGAGAAAATATCTTTGCTCAGGGACCGTCACCAAGCAGATTGCTTTTTCGTTCCTGCCCTGGTAAAATCACCCTATCTTCAATCATAATCTCAACCACCACTGATATAGACTAAAGTAAAGGTGAACACAAAAACTAGCCGCTAATGATGAACTTCCGAAATCTGTTAGTGCTGCAATAGGTCACACTTTACAGCGTGAGAAGTTAGACGGACATTGCCGAAGAGTAACATAGATCTAGTAGGGTTCAAGATAAGAAAAAAAAATAAGTTACATATTTACAAATAGAATAGTAGAAATAGATATCGCAAAAGAGATGGGAAAGAATTTTCGACGAAAGTTTGAAAATGAAACATTGAACGAAACGAATCCCTTATCAATAAATGGACATTGTTTTCGTTTAAAGTAAGAACGACTCAAACTAAAAGTTTAAAATACATAAAGCTGACAGAATATTTAATAGAAACGTGATCCCTTGATCTATTCAGCGTATTCACACAAGTGACCTGACCTGACGAGCCTGACCCATATCCTTGCGGTCGCGTGTAGGAATGCGAACCGCGTTCCGAGATACGACCGTGTCAAGACGAATTTATGCTTTTGACGAGATTATGCAGCGTGTAAAGGAATGGAAAATCAACTGAGGGAGGTCAATGTAATCAAAATAAGAGCCTGTCTTCTCATCTGATTGCAAAATGACGATGCAGTCTATGTTGGAGCATGCAAAAAGCTTTCTTTGAATGCTCCTAGCCTTGAAAAGACTCCAAGTTATAGAGACAATTTCATAGTCATTGATAAGAAACATACGTAGCATTTGCTACGCCGTAGCATGCTACAACATTCGAACTAATAACAGTACCCTATTATGTAAACTTTAAAGTGAGTATGGCAAGTTTTGAGAGTAATTTCAGAAGGAACTTGTATAGCTGTAGTGACGGGTAGTCATCTCATCGCTTAGGCCTTCATAAATATAGCGAAATTGTTAGAAACCTTGGAACCCCTTCTGGCTATTATAGTAGGTATCTAGTACTTATGCACGGGAAGAGAAAGAGCATTTGGTGTTTTTCTATAGCTCTTGTCCAGCATGGAAGTAAAAATGTTTTAGTTATGTTTTACTAATTAATGAGTCTTCCAGATGCCGAACCTCCATGTTGGTACACTACTGGTCTTGTTGCACGGACCCTGGCTTTGTAAGCGGACCGTCGACGTCGTCAAGGGGAATTTCATTAATTTTCATTCGTCCAACTTTCCCCTTGTTCAACTTATTTTGTTTTGAATTTCAACGTTTCAAAGTCATATTGTAATTTCATAGTTGGCGTCGACTCCTTTTCCTTCCATTATGAATAGTTCAGTGTTGCCAACTGCGAATTGTTTAGTCGAGTGGGCTTTAAACTGTTTATTTGAATATTCATTCGGTGTTTATAAATAAATTAACTGACGGAAACTATTAATAGGGGTCTGGTGTCGAATTTGTTTTGGTTAGGGTATTGTGAAAGGTTATTTATTAAGAAGAATACGTTGGGCTATAATGTTAGTGAGCTATTTTAGAGACATTCCTGTTCAAGTTTACAAATAATACTTAAGAGGCTACCATGAGCCAAGTGGCGCCCCATCAGTCAAAAAATCATAATCCACTGAAAACACAATCAATCGAAAATCCGGTACGGCGAATTGAAGTTAAAGCAAAGAAGATAATTTAGAACATCATAAACTTGAAATTCATAGTTCCTGGTAGTAACAGAAAGAAAATTTGCGAAAAACGGCCACTTTTAGCACTTTTGCTATCTGTAACTGCTGTAAACACTGAATCATAAGTTTATGATGTTCTAAATTATCTTCTTTGCTTTAACTTCAATTCGCCGTACCGGATTTTCGATTGATTGTGTTTTCAGTGGATTATGATTTTTTGACTGATGAGGCCGCCACTTGGCTCAGGGTAGCCTCTTAATGCTTTGATTTTATATTTTACACCTAACAGAAGCGTCATGATTATTTTATTTGCAACATTATTATCTATATCTATATTTAACTAATATTATAAAGAGGAAAGACTTGTATTTTTGTGTGTATGTTTGTAACGAATAAACTCAAAAACTACTGGACCGATTAAAAAAAAAAAACACCATTAGAAAGCTTCGTTCACCCTGAGTAACATAGGCTACTTTGTACCGCGAGAAAATACATCAATCCCACGGGAAAACTTATTTAGCAGCGGGTGACACCGCTGATAGGAAGCTAGTAATAAATAAACAGAATAAATGTTAAAAAGTTAATATATAAAAGCCTTTAATTTGATAGGCTTTTCTATTGACAAACTAGATTTTGATATTGATGAAAAACTAGTCTAGATCAAGATCAAGAGTAACAGTGACGATGGAACGAGATTTACCAGGAGAATTCTGATCATTCGCACTTTTCAAATGCAAACAATTTTATTATAACAGCTAGTTTTATAATAATGATACCTATTTGTTATTTCCTGTCCAAAATTTTGCAAGTTTCGCAGCCAATTTTCCACGGCAGCATTAAAAATTGCAAATTAATCATCAAAGCAAATCCGAAATATTGTTTGTTCAAAATTAAGTATTAACTATTTGTACTTATTTGTGGTAAATATTCGTTTTCATATCGCGGGTATTTCGATGAAAATATTGTGCAAATTACTGTATCATTTCATTATAATATATTTTGCGGTGAATGGGTGCGGCGGAAGAGTTAATTTCCATGACTCCTTTTATAGTCAGTTAATGGGAATATTTTGCGGTTGTATTAAAGTAAGAGATTGTATATTTTGCGAACAATTTTAAGTACAATTAACATCCTATTAATACGTAAGAGACTTGGCTCCTGAATTTATTTCACACACCATTCATCCAGATGAAAATAATATAATGATATCAGATATAACCTATACGGCGGCGGTGTTGATATACCTATACAGAGCAGATGTAAGGAAAGTTTGTCCTAAGTTTAAGTACTATCTTATTTACTTTTAATAATTTAGTTATGTTTTTTTTTAACCTAAGTTTAGGTACCAGTAGTCAAACGTTACGAAAGCAGCTTTTGAAGCCATTGACACTCTGTCTTATCCATAGGATATTTAAACGTGATTTTACGCATCCCTACTGCATTGTTCTTTTTCATCTTGTTTTACGGGCCCGCATCCTTGGTTCATTTAGTGGCTCCCCTACTAATTATTCAGTTCATTAGGAACATCCGGCGCCTCATCCTTCGTGCATTATGACTTACAGGCTCTCCTTCTCTTACTAGGCTAAATTATGCGTTTCCTTATGTTTATGATAGTGGTTCAGGATCTTTGTGAATGAGTAAAAGGTAACTAGTAAATAAAGAATAAAACGCGATAAGAATGATCAATCAAATTTTTCCGATGACAAAATTTTATGGTAAACATTCACGATCTTTAGTATTGTTTTTTTATAAAATGTGTTGATGTTTTTTTTCGTCTGCTTATCTACACAATCAGCAGCTTTGAACTACCTTTCAGAGTTTTTCCCCATTTCGCATTGTCCCGTCTTCCCTATAGGTATCTATATGTAATCAATCGAATACACATAGATAATGTGTAGAGTTGACCGCCAAGCCTACATAATCGCATTCACATAGAAAATTATCTGAAAAGTTGATCGCAAAGCCTACACAAGCAAGTGTTAGTCGGCTTCGTCGCGTCTGCAATTATTCATCAAATTAGGACCAGCCACCGACCGACCTTTGCAGGCGCACATTTGCCGCGGAAACGCAATTTCCTACCCGCAATGTTTTCCCGCCACCGGCATCCAGGGCCGGCTTTAGGTATGGGGCCTCCTCTCAGCTGAAACCCGTGTATTAGGAGGCCCTAAATTGATATGCACCGAAACCCTAGTCTTTTTCCTATTGATTCTTACAATAAGCTAGAGACGAGAATCAGCTGAAGAATTTTATATTATACAATACAATACAAATATACTTTATTGCACAAAAAACACAGAAATATAAATATTATGCTCCTGGTCCATCTTTTAATAAAATTATTGCCACGGCTGACGAATATTTCTGGCTTAGAGAATTAGGAATTAGGCCATACTTCACGAGTAGGTATTTCTCTTGAAAACTTTATGTAGGTACGTTTATTACGTATAATTGCACTCTCTAAGTTTATAGCGATTACACTTTTCAAAATAAACTTTAGTGTAAGGGCTTGGCTGTAGATTTTTGGGCCCTTGCAAGTCCTTAAAGATAACCTCAATGCTACCCTGATACCACCGCTTCCCTTCAGCAACGGATATAGCTTCAATGAGGACAGAAATGTGGACGGCGAGAATTCAATAAGGAGGCATTGCTAATACTGAAATAATATTTTTTTTTGCCAGGTAATCGGGTAGAACACAAATTTTGAACTAGAATTTTTTATTCTATCTATGAAAAGAAATGTATGGAAAATATGTGTATGTTGACCCAACAGTGACAACCACCGGAAATACAGTGCAGAATTCTTTTCAATCTTCAAAATATTTTGAAAATACAGATCACGAATACGATTGCTTTCCATGTTAATTTCCTGTTGTTAAAATTTACGAGCACTTTTATTATTCTGCGGCGTGTACCTAGCATAAAGGTGCATTTCCATAGAGCAGCAGACTTAGAGAGTTGGTATTTTTGGTGGTATGGAATCTACCTTTTAGCGCTCAATCACTCTGGGCTACGGCATGACAGGCTCGCATGTGGGGGTACAGTTCCCGGGCACATTTTTAAAATAAGAGTGAATTTTAGATGCGAAACATTTCCCTCACTACGCCATTCCATACCCAAGAAGTTTTCTTGTGTCTGTAGGCACCGCAAGGTATCGCTATCGCTTATTTTACGACCACCTCTCCCTTTGGAGTCCAACCCCAAATATTATCTTGCTGTAGGTATTATTTCTTAACTTTGACCCTAGTTCATCATGGACTGGTGTATAGTACATTCTCTGTAGGTGTTCATCTTAATGGAAACGCAGCTTTATGACTGAATAGCGCTGAACCGCTTGAGGGTTAAAAATAAATCGTTGTTTTTCTGGTTTAAATGGACCAGTAAAGTTGATGGGAACGTTATAGTGGTCGTGATACTGAAATTGGACGCTCAAGTAATAAAGATATAAGGATAAATTAGTTGCGGTCGTAAATGTCGTTTTGGTGCTGCGCTATTAATTGTTCAGTTAAGTATTTCCTGGTTCAAGAGAAATCCAGCTTCCACTTAGTTTCACAAGATGCTAGGAATAACAAAAGTCTCACAGTAAGGGCCTTAATTTGTGCACCTATCCATAGGTATACGTTTCATATGGATTTTTTTGGATACGAATCGAAACTGTATGATTACGAATCGAAACTGTATACTCTATGATTTACCACCAAAATCTATCGCGAATAGACCCGATAAAAAGTAAAATGAATCGAAACTGGATGAGTGCACAAACGCTCTAATAGTTTCCACTAATATTTTTGGACTAAATGTTTTCTCACTTTGTAAGATTGTTCCCATTTTGATTAGGAAGATATCACTTGATTGTCGAAAAGTAAGATGATCCCCTGATGATTCGGAAACACGCTAAGCCTAAGCTTAATCATTTTATTGACTAGTATTTCGTAGCACCCATCTTCTATTACATGTGTTTCCCCCCTCTTCCCCACCCCCACCCCTACAGCCCAACGCATTATTGCTCGTATTGACTATCAGACGGGCAATTATAGGAAATGAACTATAGCGAGTGTCGGGTGCGCCGGGGAAAATAATGAAAATGTATTTTCATTACATGATGGCGACAAAATTTCGTGCTAAAGAGAAATTGACAAAGATTGGTTTAAGAAGGTGACCATGACGAAGGGTGTTGAGTTTCCAAACAATAAACACTGTTGCTTGGCAACTTCTTTCAGACAACCTTTGGGCTGAAGAAAATACGGATGGAAAATAGAGCAGTGCATGATTATAGTTAGGTACATTTAAAAAACTAACATGTACAAATAATAGTTAGTGCTATACTCGTATCAATGTAATCAAGTTTCAATAAACATTTAATTTATTATTGCTATGAATTTACCAAAAATATACCTATAAAGCTCCAAACTACGACTAATATTAAACGAAACAGTCATAGGGCCTTTGATGTCATAAAAAAAGGGAAAACCTACCTGGAAATTTATACAATATCCGGTTTATTGCCGAATTCCGATATGAATGGGTTATAAAAATGTAGAAAGTCATAACAGTCGGGGAAAAAACCGTTTCTATTCGTAAAGGTTCCGTTGTGATTAAATAATCTCGTTTTATTGCCGGACTGGAAGGATAGAAAAACATAGAATGTGCTTGCTGTTTTTCTTAACGGGCGTGCTGTAAAAACCAGCTCAAAACCCAAAATAGTCTCTTTGCATTGCGTGGCATAAAAAAAACGGTCAATATCATTGAAACAGGACCAAGAAATCAAGTAATTATCAAAGGTTCAAAAAATTTCACGAACTAAGGGCCGTATTTATAATCAGCTCTCAAGAGTGACAGCGAATTTGAGTTCGTATCAGAAATGTCATTTCAGTACAAAACGAACTGTCAAATCCATACTTAATATTGCTCTCAATCTAGAGGTTGCTTTATAAATACTAGCCTAAAAGCTACCAGAGCTGAGATAAAACCAAGTGAACTTCCTCCGGGGCAGCACTTAATTAACTAATATTTACATTGGATGCTGAAACAATTCCAGAGCCACCTGGAGGCGATTCTGTGGCTTGGAAGGTTGCCGGCTAGCTGCTACCAGCTTCAGTAATATAAGGTGCGACTTCCAGTTGAATTTATTGATGCAGTTTTATCCAAAAGCAATCTACTTAGGTGCTTAAATACTGAAGCTAAAAAACAACTGGCTTTGGTTTCATTATTTTTTTCAGTTAAAGATACTGGATATTTTCGCAAAAAAAAAACAAATACAAAACATAAGTACTCGTAGGTACCTAATATAAAAATATCTGATAATGATAACAGCGCAGCAGATCTATCGGGTCGTCATCGGATTGATGGGTCATGGTTTGAATGGGTTTATCGGGTTGGTAAAGGTTGATGGGCCGATGACGTCTGGTGGTCGGGTCGATAATAAAACAATTCCAGAACTACCTGGAGGCGATTCTGTGGCTTGGAAGGTTGCCGGCTGGCTTGGGCAATATTACGGAGGTGCGTGGCTGCGACGGGTGGGACGGGACTTCCAGGTGAAATTTATTGATGCAGTTGGTAGAGAAAGTTATTCGAAGACAACATTTTGAAGCCTTAAGTCGAAATATAGTGGCTCAAAGGTTAACAGCCTTGAAGCAAGACAAGAAACTGTGACATGAACCTGAGTCAATAAGTCAAGGGTTTTGAATTCCTAAAGGTGGGGGGAAGGCAAAATTATAACTTTGCGAGGTTTTTACCAGTTTGATTGGGACGATGCAATTTGAATTACCTGAATGCCGTGCCTCATCATTATTCGAACCTCGTATAAGAGGCATATGCCTAAATAGTATGGTTCATTAGGCAGTTCTTTGACCTGAAGAAGAAGAGACACACAAAAAAAGAAGTACATTTGTCAAGATATCCCTGCCCTGTACATACTTACTTATCACAAAGATTAGGTACAGTATATTGAGCCATACATAACACTTTAAAACTCATTTTAAATACAGCAAGCTTTGCTATTAGCAATACATTGTCACTAAACGCTGGACTTAAAGTAAGATTTAGTTTTGCTGGCAGTTACAGTTTGTAGTTTTAAAGTTGCTCGCACACTGCATGCACTGTGTAATCTTGGCTGCGGCTTTTCTACTCTTTGATCTTTCATTTAAATTGTAATACATTTGCTGGTTTGTTCGTTTATTATAAATTGTATTGTACTTCCATGCTGGACTGGGAGTGATAGAAAAACATAGAATGTGCCAGCTGCATCTCCTCCCGTGCATGCTGTAAAAATCAGCTAAGGGAATCGAGGGTCTGACAACCTGTCACTATGGTAATATACATAATCATCATCTGTATTAACCCTCAAAACTTGTCAGACGTGGCGGAACGACCTATGTTTAGGTCGTTTTTGCTCTGCCTACCCCATTAGGGATAAAGGCGTGATTTTATGTATGTATGTATTTTACCGGGAGCAAGAAAATTAGCTGAAAAACCTTGAGGTTGTGAACCTACTCATGAAACTGAAGAACTTTCCCTAAGAAACATAGGTCGAAATATGGCTCCAGTAATTCTTATGGGAGCGCCATTTTTTTCTTTTCATTTATTTATTTACAGTATGTTCCTTGCGACACAGAATATATAATAGTAGTAGTCTTGCGAGTAGGTCCACACCCAAAAGTTTGGCCAGCTATTTTTTTTTTTACTCTTTGTAAAGTAACTGAAATTCGTATTCGTAAAGTGGCAACAGTAAGCATTGACCTCACATGTAGTGATTTCTACTTTTAGTGCAGGTAACATTAAGTGCAGTTTCATTTCTAATATTAACGTTGGGGCAATCGTAGCACTCTGCGAGATTGGACATTATTTCTGTAGATTAGCGATTTAGAAACGTACGTAAAATTTTAGTACAACATTATGAATAAGTTCTTAAAATCTTTATTTTGAAACTTGTCAACGGTTCTTGTTTGGCTTTCAAACTTTTGTTTGCTATAATTTTGCTGTCATCTCCAAAGTAACTTTCAAAATAAGATCCGTTACAGTTTCGGATGGGTTTAAGACACTTTTATCCTGTCTGGATAATTCCTCACAGTGGCAAAGAAAAATCTTTTTAAAGTATTAAGTATTCATGTTTCACCTGTTGTTTAAAAGTCGTAAACAATTTAAATGTTAATGATTAGATTAAGTTAGGTTAAGCTTTAATCAAGGTAGGTGTTTACGTAATCTTAATAAAAGCAAACACGAATCGGGTGACTTCAATTACTATGCTAACGAAATATTTTGAATACAATATTTCCAAGAAGCTAAAATATTTCCTGAGTCACTCCATTTAAAGCTAGAATTTAGAACAAGGCAATCAGTCTACCCGATGGAATTTCAATAATTCACGCTTAGCTGAAATCTAGTAACGACATTGAAAGCTATTCCGAATTGCTATGAATTTATGAACTTCCTGATTTCCAGTCTGATCGTCAATTAATATTCTCTTTCAAATATCAAAAAGACTGTAAAAAAGTCCGTTGTCCGAAGATCCTCAAGTCAATCAAACGCAAAGAGAGCAACGTCGAAAAAATTTACTCGGACTTAATAAAAACGTCAGGTCATCCGCAAAATGTCGTCAGGTCGAGAGACAAAGTGGCGGGAAAAGTTCTTATCCCTGGGAATAAGGGGATATTCCCCCCCCCATTTTTTGCACCAAAATCTCCCCCTGGGATTAAGAGACTACCTTCGGATTTGCTGACTGGTATAATAAAGAGTCTGTCGTCAGGAAATGATAGAGAACCGATTGCCTAATGATGTTAGTAGGCAAAAAGCTAATTGATAGTCGATTAGTCTGAAGGGAATTCAGAGGCGAATCGGGACCCAAATAGAAGGAATTTGATTGAACCCAAAACGATATAAATTAGAAGGTTCTCAGAAATTGGAATATAGGTCAAAGCAGTCGAACAACATTGAATATTCATCTCTAGAATTATTTCATCTAAGTATGAATAGATACTTCAATGGTTATATTTATTTAATTGTAACAATTTCCTCTAATAACACTAAAGGTTCATTCTAACTTAAACTTACTTCATATTTATTAAGTTTTATAAACCAATACAAAACTTTTTCTCACATAAAATTATTGGTCTGGACAACGCTAAGGTTTCCTATACATTCCATCATTTTCTACAATATTTTCTCTAGTAAAAATTATAGTAAGTGAAATCTCAGGCTCGTATTTATAAAGCGATCTCAAGATTGAGAGCAATATTAAGTTTGGATTTGACAGGTGGTTTTGTACTGAAATGACATTTCTGATATGAACTCAAACTCGCTGTCACTCTTGAGACCTGACTATAAATACGGGCCTTCGTTGCCTCCTGCACACTGCGTACAAGTGCCGCCGCCGGTGGCCAGACGAACCCGCGTTGCCCCAAGAATCTTATTAAAACTTGCCCCGACAGTCCATTAGTTTAACTTTTATTCCCATAGCCTGGTTGAGCGTCGAAAATATCCAGAAAGTCCGTACCATAAGAATAAGAATTCATAATCAAATATTTTCTGTAAATTACTTAATAAATTGATCAGAACAGGGTTCATCGGGTCCATCGACTCCAAACCCTTACGACAAGAGATAGAATTGATCAGAATTATGAAAACACGAAATGAAGCTCTTGTTTATTGTGAGTATTTGTTCCCAGTTTACCGTTTGATTGTCTGCCGATTCAGATGATTCTGAGTTTTGAAGGTCGTGTGCAGTCGCTAACGCTAATGGTCGTTACATAAATCGTGTCAAATGCCTATTTAACATTTTAAAAACTGACATTCAGGAAACATGAAGTCAATCGACCAGTTTAACCACTAGACAATAAAAAAAAGAATACGGAATTTTTAACTCTAAATGTTTTGTGTTGCTCAATAAAAGAAACATTTCGTCTTAAGCGAGATCGAGAACCGATAGTACATGAGAAGGAAGTCTCCCGGAATCCCGACCGGACCAAACTTAAAAGTAGGATGTAGTTCATTTTCCTTTTGTATCTGTACTGTTCTGAAGCCATTTGACAGTTTTAAAAGGTGGTGACAGTTAATATCTCATTGTAAGTGGTATTGTGTATTTGAAAAGGTGTTTACATGTGTTTTATATCCGGTTTATTAAGATACCTTTAGTGTTTCTTCATTTGTTATGAAGTCTGATGTGGAGTCAGTATAGCACCAATATTAGGTGGCTTTTGAAAATCTTTTACTTCATGAGTTTTACTTTTTAACCGACTTCCAAAAAAGAAGGAGGCGGTTCTCAATTCGTCGTGAACTTTTATTATAGTTTGTGTATCCTTTTATGATAAAATTATATTTATTAGCATTTACATTGTTAAAATCGACATAATTAAAATTCCTATATCTACACAACTTTCAAACTCCCACCTACCCTCGTAATTGAGTGGAGTAGAAACGGTCGCCTGCGGCATTTCGACCCAAAATTGATAAAGTTTCGATGAAATTCACTCGCCAAAAAGTTTTTCTCTGAAATCCGATTGATACATTGATTTAATTGTATTCCATGTCTATAGAAAATCGATATTTCGCCATGTAATCTGATTTCGAGTCTTTCGTTTGATCAAAAGTGAATTGGTATTGAACAGCGACGTCAATACAAATTTTCGCAAATTAAAGAAAGCAACGAAATCCAATCTAGATAAAATATTCTTTCCGAATTTCTTATTTTCTAGAATCGCGGGTAACAAATTTGAATCGTAAATATCAACTTCGACCTTCCCAAAACCTTAGACGCTACCTTGATGTTAAATTTCGCAAACGACGGTGTAATTTATCGTTCTTTGAGCTTATTCATCAAACTTCCTAACGACCTTAACTGGATTAATCAAGTTGTTTCCTTGCAGGTACCGAATTGGAGAAAAGCAATAGGAAGGGTCTTAGTACGCGTCCCTGCGGAACTCAAGGAACTCCAATAGAAAATCTGCCTCGAAATTGTTTGTCTTTTCTGAATACATTAATTAATTCCCAAATTACTTCGTTAGAGAAAATCGAGACATTTCGTTGCCAAGTTAAATCTTAATGAGATTTTTTTATTAGACGAAATTCTTAATGAGAACAGATCAAATTATAAGATTAATCTGTATAAATAAACGTCAATAACAAAGGAAATGAACCTTCTACACTAGCATTTAATTTTCTAATGTTGTTTTACCAGGTACTCGACACTTCACCTCTTATTCATTATAGTAAGTATGCACTTTAGCTCCCCCATCATTACGTTCAACCGAATACAAATATCCCTAACAAAACGTACTCACTTCGATCTATTGATTATTTACAGTGTGTAATGCATTGTCCGCCACCCCTTGTGTTAAATCAACCCCTTTGCAATATGTTATCTACTCTGTTGGAAACTCTTACACGTCCGCTGCAACTAAGATTTATTTGTAGCAATGATTTCTATTTCTCTATAGTCCTTTGCAAAGAAAGATGACGTAGTTTTTATACTTAGTAAAAAACCGATAGGTCACTGAATGATGTGGGTTTTCAGTCAAAAAAGCTCAAGGAAGGAACCAATACTCTCAGGCAAGATGTTAATTATTTTTTATAAAATGAATTGCAGTTTTGAAAATTATAGAAAAAATAAATTAAGATACACTCAAATGTAACTCTACCCAAGCTAACAGCTTTACTAGTCCATCTTGCTTACTTTGAGTACATGCTTCCCATACAAAAAAGCTAATTAAACTTCGCGTTATAAACCTCTCCCGATAGGATCAACCACGTCGCAGAATAAAAGAAAAAGAAACAGAAACAGAAAACAATGGGCCCCGATAAGGACCGTATCCTTTAGAAAACTGTGCAGTTTCTTTGATCAATGGAGCGAAGGTAGTGAAGCGTGGTCTATTCAATTGTACCTATCGTTTTGTTGTTTGAGTTACCTACTCTGTTTTGTTTTACTGAGGCAACTTGAGCGCTAAGAGATTGGTTATGTTTGTGAAGTAAGAAAAATTGTAAAGGTTTTGATACTGCCTAATTAAATAAATAATGTCCTGTGTGAGAATCTATTATTCTTTAATTCCCCAACAGTACCTATATTTTTTTGTTAAAACGATTCATCAAAGTATACAAATTCGAACTGCAAAGACCAAAATCTTTTTCTTGTGACTACGAGTACATCAGTCATGCTAATATCAGTAGCAATAAAGACAAGACTACTATCGCGGTTTCTGATCTAGTCTAGTCGCATGACATTACTACATACTTATGACTAGGTAGGTAGTCTAGTTGATGTCAAAAACTGTGTGTATTTTACATACTTTGGTAGTAGTTATCACATATACTTTTTCACTCAAAATGTCTTGAACAATGCCTTAAAGAATGCAATGAGATAATTTTATCTAATCCTTGTTTACTTCTTCTGCATCTTTTGAGCGGGTTTTTAAGTCAACGAGCGACCCGATGAACCTTGGTGACAGAGTTTTTAAACCACCCAATACTACAGATTTGCTTCAGAAAAGGCTTGTATCATCAGTCATCAGTTATTTCATTAGAATCACCGCGTTGAACAGATAAATAAACTAACTGCAGATTAGAGTAACGTTGAAATTGAACTGGATGCATTTAAATCCAAACACAAATTGCAAGCTGGCTAATTTGGGGTTCCAAAAGTTTGTCAGTTAGATTAACCAGAAACCTCGTCCACTTAACTTTGCAGCTGAAGTTGGATTAAATAGCTGT
Source organism: Scrobipalpa atriplicella (assembly GCA_029255725.1). Classification (NCBI taxonomy): domain Eukaryota; kingdom Metazoa; phylum Arthropoda; class Insecta; order Lepidoptera; family Gelechiidae; genus Scrobipalpa; species Scrobipalpa atriplicella. The sequence continues at coordinate 72,771 of JARACY010000521.1, read as the reverse complement.
ATTCCGAACATGGATTTCAACCAGAAACACTTAAAATTACGTTTGAAATTTGTAGGAGATGAAATAAAAAACTGATTTGTTATTTATTCAGTCACCAAGAATCACAAAAAAGTGTTATAAAAATAATAATACGAAAAGTAGAAAAAAGGAGGAAACGGGACTTCTTGTCCTGAAAATCATTATCATCATCATCATCAGCCACAGTATTCCACTGCTGGACATGGGCCTCCCCAAATTTGGGGGGGTATATGCCATACTCACCACCCTTGTCAGGCGGGTTGGTGGCAATAGAAGTTTTCTATTCACAGGGAACGCTGCTGCTCCCTGGATTTATCCCTTAGTCGCCTTTTACGACACCCGCGATGATGTCTTGAATATAGGAGAAATCAAAATTCTTGCATAGCCTTCTAAAGCTTGATAATCACTCTATATTACCAATAGTTGGGTCGATTTCTGGTCACATCTCCTCTGTTTGATATCGCAAAAATAAACACACTCGACTGTCAACTTCGCAACGAGAAATTTCACACAGTAAGCCGGCCGATTTCGCAGTTTCTAAAAGCATTCCACCCACGAAACATGAAGCAAACATCGAGACGTCACAAAGAGATATTCCGGACGATAAGACGAGTTTTTCCGGTCAGGCGGGCGGAATTTTAATCACAGTCTATTAATTACGGCGAACTAGGGAGCTTGGGCTAGTGTTGGGAGAGTGTCGATAGTTTTGCTGTAGACAAAGACAGTTTCAATTCATAAATGAAAAGTAACTAAAATTAAAATTCGCCACGGGCAGGACATGAACCTGCGACCTTCGCAATGCCGTTCCATCGCTCTGCCAACTGAGCTACCGAGGCGGTAGTCAACGTCACTTATTGAAAAATTCATTTTTGAAGAACATTCTTACTAAATTGTTTTAAAAAGTCATTTTGCACGTTTTCAAGTTTTTTATAAGTTGATGATGCCGGTGCGGAATGATGATGAAGATATAAAATGAAAAAAAAAACCGTCGTTTTCTGGGATTTAATTTTTTAAAGAAGATTCGGTACTTATTATTACAGCATTTTGTGCTTAAGCACCACATTTCATCAGTATTAGTATCGATACGTTTCTTTCGCTTGACAACCCTAGCGAGCTCAGCCGCTTCAAGCTCTTTCAATACTCCCCTTTTCATTATTTTTTTATTTCCACTCGCTTAATTTGTTGGCCACCGCCTTTAGTTAACTTTGATGTGCAATTAGTAATTAATTTCTTTTTGTTTTATTTGCGTAGAGCCGTGACGAGCCTCGCGATGTTGCCTTTTGGTGTTTTATTCATCGGTCAGTTTCAACTCAACTGAATTTTAAATTTTATTGCAATATTTACGTTTTCTTTCGGGTTTCGTCTAGACTGTTTAAATAGATTGGGTTTATTTATTAGGGTTTCGTTTCTTTATGGCTACACTAGTGTATTGCATACAAAATATTATATTTAAGACTGAGTATAGTTTTAGATTGCTTTGTGTGCCATATAAATGAGGCCTTGGAACCCGAATACTCAACTTTTGCCCACTTAAAAGGGTTTAAAAATCTAATAAAAACCAGTATGTACCGATATGAACCAATGGACATAAAAATACATATTTGGGTAGTCCTAGATGCTGATAGGTCAAGGCTGAAGTTAATGCAGGGTATAGGGCCATAATGTTTATAGACATCATTTCACGACCTTGTTACTGTATTTTTACACGTCTATTTTCTTTTATATCTTCGTGGCATGCAACAGGTCCTAGCACCGAAATTTTCATGGCTATGGGCTTCAGCCCTTTCTGAACCTCTTTGTAAAAACTTCATAGCTAACATTTAAAGCTTATGTAAAGGCACATTTTCTGTTAAACTACTTACGTTAGTACCTACTTTATTAATTCTGTGTTTAAACTTAGAACAGTCAATCATCACATAATCACATCATACATTCCATTCCATACATCAACATTATGTGAGTCAGCTGAAAATATCAAGGCATGAAAAAATAAAAATAAATAGGTACTATGAAAGTTACTGTTTATGAAATATAACCAACATCAACTCCATTCCGCTCTTGTTTATTCCAAATGGCAACATTTAAGAGGACGTTTGCAACATCGTCCCACTAATAGTTTACAACCAACTTTTTCCCTCGCAGAGTGGATCCCTGCATAGTGCCCCTCGTTAGTATAATGGTAGTATTAATTGCCGTAGTGTTTGCGTTCCGACCCGGATAGACTGGGTTGCCAGATGTGCTATCACATATAAATTTGAAAGTTTGTTGGTATAAGTATGTATGTTTTCTATACAGGGTTGTTTTTTAGTTACTATGCGATCGAATTGAAGTTGCTCAGACAAAAATTGAATATCTTTCAAAAGAAAACAATTAAATCGAAAAACGAAAAAAGTTTTTTTTTTTCATAAAAAATTGTCTAATAATCGTATAAATTTTTTATCATTTCTTTTTCTTTTTTCCATGAATGTTCTTCAATTTCGTTCTCTGAGCGATCCTTATCAGTTTGCGTATTACAAAAAAATACCCTGTAAACGGCTACTGGAAAATGGATTACCTACGTACTTGGATTACATTTACATTTAATTGCTGAAATATTGAAATTGGATATTCTGCGAAACTTAATAAATAAACTCATATGTTAATTTTTTTTTCAGTGAAATCTTTCACTGTAGCAAACCGCTTGAATATTTTTTATTAGAGCATATTAAGCAGGTACTTCCTTAAAATATCATTTTTATATTTACGAAAAAGGGCTTGTTTTTTAAAAGGCCACATAATTTCTTTATAAACTTATGAGTAGAAATTGCTCTAGTTTAATTTTTAATTGCATAAATTTTTTAAATGGCAACACTGCTCTGGATAGCCCTGGAATGTCCAGGATTAACGGCCACACCCCCGGGACTCGGACAAAAGTGTTGTGTAAGTTTCAATTATCTTCGATTCGGGGGATAAGTGTGTTTGTTCCGGAGTTACGGAGATTTCGAATTTGCTCAAGTGGGGCTCGGGCCGTATTTTACGTACCTAGTGCTTTGTGCAAAGATTTGTAGGAATGAGAGGCTAAGGATATAATGGGCTCTTTCAGATTGTTTAAATGGACTGCTCAATCTGACCTCATTAAATTGTTTGAACTAGGAGCGATAAAAATGTATAATCCTAGCACCTGCTTCTATTCTTGTAGAAGGACCCTTGTATTTTTAGTTGTATCCCGTCATTACATAAGTAAAAATCCTAACTGAAATGCCTTCAAAGTGGTGAGAACGAAATAGTAAATGTTGCAGCTGATTTTATTTTATAATGTAAAGAAAAATGATCTCACCAAATTCTCTAGAAGTCTACAATTTATATTGCCCAACTTCTTTTTACATCAAAGGACGCTCAATCTTACTTTTCGCGAAGAATTGTCGTTGAAACTAAATTATCTAAATGTCACAAAATGTTTGTCTTTTGGGAATTGTTATTGTGTCTTTCTCTCAAAATACCGAAAAATCTTCCCTCATGGAGTACCTATAAAAACAATAAAGTTCCTTCCATACTGAAACGTGAAATCTTGCGCAGTAAAAATAATAACTTGCCATTGGAGACAAACTCTCAAACTTACTTGGATTGGACATTTTCTGTGGATTTTTGGTCTTAGAAAATTGACCTAAAACACTGTTTCATATACGATTTACATTCTATGTTTCTATACTGTAGAAAATACTTCTCACGAATTTCTCGGCAAAAAGAGAAATATGTCACTTGAGACATACAATCACCTCCAGTTTTTCTCAAATTCAATAGCATTCCCTGTGGATTTTTCCGTTACCTTTCCAAGAACATTCAGTGCAAAATGAGTCGCCCGAGCACAGATATAAACCTCGGCGTGAAGTTTCCTTCTTTGCGCAATAACATCCAATCCTGCGCAGTTGGAGACAAATTGTCGCTCGGCCAGCGTTCCTCGCGGCCAAGTACGGCTGTTAAAACGGCCAACTTTTGCCATAACCATTATCACTGGTCCGCCCTTCGAATGTGGGGTGGTGGAAGTTGGAAAAGAATGTCTAGAAAGTTTTTGAATGTCATTGCTCCCGAAGTACGTTAGTTGGTAAGTACAAGGAGAGAATTTAGTCGTGTTCTTTTTAACGGCACTTTACATTATATAGAGCCGATTTCATAGAATTACAACTAAAATTAACATTCCTATTTCTCTTTACATGTTCTGTGTCAGTTTCGGTAAATTTTTACGAATTTTCTAGTTAGTGGAATAAATTCTATTGTGACCAAATCATTTCAAACGACTCTGTAGCCAGTCAAAGGTCGACAAAACCCGCTAAAATCTTACATTTTGCTCCAAACATCTGGCTCTTCTCCATTGCTCGGGGCGAAGATTTTTATACGACGTCCCACTCCGTTTATTGCTCTAAAAAAGTAATTCGGGAGGACGAATCTACATAATGTGAGGAGTAGGAAAAACAACTTGTTTCTTTTTTCCGGCTTGTGTAATGTAGGCTCATATTTATAAAGCGATCTCAAGAGTGAAAGCATTATTAAGTATGGATTTGACAGATCGTTTCGTACTGAAGTGACATTTCTGATACGAACTCAAACTTGCTGTCACTCTTGAGAGAGGCTCGTATTTATAAAGCGATCTCAAGGTTGAAAGCAATATTACCTAATTATGGATTTGACAGATCGTTTTGTACTGAAGTGACATTTCTGATACGAACTCAAACTTGCTGTCACTCTTGAGAGCTGTTTTTAAATACGGGCCTCAAACATTCGCGGGGGCAAAGTGCGGGGACATTAATATGGATGATTTGAGAGCGGCTTACAGGATGACAATACTTATTTTTTGTATAGATAACAATCAATATTAGGTACAAATATGAAGGAGATATTTCCTTGAATGACTTGTTATAATACCACACAAAAAAAAAAAAACAAAAAAAAAAAACAAAAAAAAAAACACACTATTTATTGGAAAATTGTCCAAATAGCGATACCTAATATTTGCAGTTATTGCTTTCATCATCAGCCACAACAGTCCATTGCTTTATTGAATGTAAATACGTAATATGTTATTGAATAAATACTTACTTCCTCTTCACAGAAAATATTTATTTTACGCTTTTAGGTGAAGTTATTAAACGGTACAATGAATTGGGAATAAATACATGCTACTGCTTTATGCCCTTAGAGGAAATATTTATGCCATACACTTAATGCGAAATGCCCTCCGAAGCACGGAATCCTTTAGGTAACTTTATTCCTTTCAAAATGATGAACTTTCTGTACGGCCTCACTACGATGTCACTGCTCCAATGTTCAACATTCAACTAAGAATTCCAGCTTTCCATCCAGCATCTTCTAAAAATAAGAAATAAACAAAACCAGCCAGCTCGCAATAAAAAAAAAAACAGTTGAAGTCTCAAGCAGGCGAAGCAAACGTCCTGTCAAATTTGCATTGTTTGCTGCCGTTCTTTTTTCAATTTCCTCCTAGTTGAAAGGCTCCAGCGGAGCGAGCGCTAACGAGTGATCGGAGCGAGAGTATTTTAGTTTCACTTCTCAATGTTTCAGCGTCAGTTGAGGAGCTATTCTGGAGGCTAAGGTTTCTTTGAACAGAATAAGGTCACTCTCATCTTGTTTTTGAGTGGGTTTTTCGAATCGAACAACGACTGGATGAACCCTGGTGTCAGAGTTTTCAAACCGCCTAGTAGCACAACAGCTATTACTATTAGGTCTCTGACATGGTTAGTGTAACGACCACTATCGAAGAAGCGGAATGCCCTCCGAAGCACGGAATACTTTTATTCCATTCAAAATGATGAAAAATTACGTCATTCTTATTGTCCTCTTTTTCTTCTCATTCTTCGAAGAAGGTAGAAAAAGATTTTCTTACCAAAAAGCGCATTTAAAATAACAAAGTGTGTCTGATTTGATAGTAACGAAAAATCGTCAATAATCGTAACTCTGGTAGTTTGTGATAAAAAATATTTTACATAATTTGATTATGTAAGTACGAATCCTTGATATATTTAAGAAACAGTACAAATTAAACAAACGATGAAAATCTTGACATTTTGAACAAAGAACAGTAGAATCTCAAGAACGGCGCTCCTTGTTCCGCGCGATTGTAGCGAAAAGTCGTCAATTCGCAACAAGACTCGCACGGAACTCGCTCCTTGACTTGGAGCGAAAGAGCCGTTCTTTGTTTTGAACGAAGCATTCATTATTGAAAGTGTGGAGTGCGAGGTTTTGTTTTTTACTTATATTTTATTGGGGTCAAGCAGCTTGGCAGTGAATAAAAGAGTGATAATTTATAATTTAGTGCCGACAATGTTAAATTACGGCATTGAATTTGTACTAAAAAGAAATCATCAATCTTATTATCTCATAATGTTTACGCTCTGCCTACTCCGTAAGTGAGGCGTGACTGTATGTATGTACATATTTGTATGTCCCATACAATTGAATAAGTCCCAAAGATTATGTAGAAGCTCTTGCTCAAGACTTTCCAAACAGTACCTATAGAAGAAAATGTTCTAAAATAATTTAACCTTACTAACCAGATAGTTGTTGGTGCGACCAATTAGGTAACAGAATGTACCTATATACTTGTATCGGAGAAGACAAACTTTATTATTAATAGCTCATTTCATTGATAGGAATAGTCCAATAAGTTCTACCGTAACTCCAAACTTGTCTGGCAATTTGTCTGTTTGGCTCAGCTATTCTGATAATCTAATATCTCTAGAAACTTCGCTGACCAAGATGAATCCATTAATATCAGTTCAAAATTATCTAATCTATCTAGACAAAATTACTGTATATTAACAAGGTCTTAAACCTGTTTTGTAAATGTTATCTTTCCGGGCATAATACGAAAGTAGAGGGTCTGGTGTCTATGCTATTGATTCGTTGAGGGCACACGATTTAACTAAATCTTGACTAAAATTATCACCTGCTGTTCTATCATGATAGAAATGACAGGTAAGATAATGCTTATACCTATTAGTTAAGTCGTGATTTTTGCAACTACGAATTGATACCAGGGTATTGCAATTTAGACCGGTAGCGAAGACGCTTTTTATTTAGCTACTGACTGACGTCGACTCTATATTTATTCTTTCCTAAACATAGCCACGACCTACTTCACTGACTTATAGGAGAAAGATTCTAGGCTTAAGCAAGTACAAAACTATTCAAACTTTAATCCATATTCTTCCTATCCTATACACTTTTCTTTTTAAGCTATTCTCGATTCATTCTCCATTGATCTATGATAAATCTAGCAATGTTACTGGCTACTCGCTACAGCTACTACGGAGTAGACAAAACAGCGATTAATACCGCCGTTAGACTAACGGCCGCTATCCGTTACTCGGATATTACTGGCATAGTGCTTAGGGGATCACAAGTACGGCCAGCAGGTGACAGCTGACGGATTGGGTTGTTCAGAGTTTGAATCGGTTGTAGTTGTGTTTGGATGATATCATATTAGATGCCCAAAACTCAAGCTGGTTGAAATTTTACTTGAAGAAATTAAATAATTTATTTATTTAACGTTTTGTGACAACCTTAGTAATCTCTGTGAGAAATGAAACAGATAGTGTTTAATGTTACAAAATAAATTATTTATAAACAAAAATTTACCCGCAATTTGGAAGGTCATATTTAATTTCTTATTTTTTTTAATAATTAAAAATTTAGAAGAATTAGTTTGACCGGTATCGGAAGATGATAATTTTAATTACTATACGAATATTTTTTTTCGATTGTAATATTGAAATACCAGAAATGTAAAGAATAAAAAATGCATTGCATGCAAATACAATGCGATTAACCAATTTATGGAGTAAACCTACCAAATAAAATTGTACACAGAATTAACCCGGCGCAATTCAATACTTTAACCCCTGGACAATACTTTTGTATCCAGTGGCAATACAGTTGGAAACCACTTTTATTGCCGACTGTACCCATTCAGTACCAGTGATATAGTAGCCGGCACTTTTGTTTCGCCATAGAAATACGTACGAAATATAAAAATGTTGGATAGCATTCCGATACATGCAAGTCTTTTTATTTATTTTATTAAGCTACATGTTTGCTCAGACTCTAGGCTAGTGATGTGACTGAACAGAGCTGACGATAAAGCTAACTTAGAAAATACTAAAATTGGATCAGTTCGATAGTTTCAAATTATTATTTTTTTTTACTTAATGTTTGGCAGGACGATAGATGGACATAGGCTACTTTTTACCGAGGGAAAATACCTCATTTTTCAGCTGCGATTGAAACTGCGGGCAGAAAGCTAGTTTTAAAATATATTAATTCTATTTCCATCTAATAATTAATAAAAAACCACAAAGTGTATTGTATATTCTGGAAAAACGTAATCTATCCATCCAGTGAGTGTACCTACTTTACTTTTATTTATCAATGCTATCATCAATTAAAATCAACTTTTTATAAAATTCATTTTTTTTATTAACAAAACAAACAAAATACCAAACTCTAATCCAGACATTTCTATTTGAAATGAAAAACTACGAGCATTTTGTTATTAATAAAAATGGAAAAGCTCAGAGAATTTATTGACTACAAAACCACAATTTATTGGCTCAAAATACGAAACGAAAATTCGCTCTTTTTGCGAGTGGCGTTTGAAAAGATACTCAAACGATATTTTAAAATCTATGTGTACATTTTAGTCGTGTTTCAAACTTAATTCGCTGACGAAATAAAGAACAGCCAAAATATTTTTCAATACGAACAAATAATTATGAAAATTTAAAAATACCTACTTATTTTCGTTAAGATGTGCAAAATGGGCGCAAAGCAAAATTATCTATAGTTACCCTTATCAATCACATCCAACTAAGAAACATTGCACATGAACACATTCGCAGCACAAAATATAACGACTACGACTCGAATTAAAACACAAAGAACTCAGGTACTGTTACAGCTCCTTATCTTACACACTTGAAGTAGCAACCATTAATTTTATGCATCAACACCCCCACGGTTAGGTAAGCTAAGATATATTATGACAAGAGCAAGCACACACGCGTGCTTAGACATGTTTACATTTTAGCACTTGTGTTTTTCACCCCTTATCCTCACTAGGTTTCTTTATAGGTCACTCGGACTTGAAATAAGACACTACTGTTATCTTTGCGTTGATAAAGATACAACTATAAGGCCTAGCACGCAGGGCGATTTTTTTCGCGTGAAATAAAATCGCGTGTCGGGCGCGGGGGGGAATTTGTATGTGGAATCTCGCGCGATTTTTTTCCGCGAGTGCGTGCACCTTTATGGAGTTGCCATACATCACAGATTTCTGCGGATTTAATTCGCGCGAAAAAAAAAAACGCCCTGCGTGCTAGGCCTAAAAGAGATTTACATTGTATCTAGCGTCAGGCAAGTTTGCGATTTACTAATGGTTCTTCATCTTCCGTTTTTGGAGTCCTCGCTGAGTGTATAGCCTTGTCAAACCTAAAATAATGGACCCCCAATCCACGACATGTTCACTATTAATATCTGCACTTTTCAAATAAAACCATCTTGTTTCACATGTCCTTCTTTCATCGTGTTTTATCTTCACATGTTTAATGGGTTTGATTAAAAACCGTATTAAAAAAAAAACAACAAAATACGGTTTTTAATCCACTTTTGTTTACTGCCACTCATTACTCCTCCCTTGTATCAGTGATCCTAAAACCACACTGCACACCTCGATGCACCTGTGCGTATAAGTACAAATGGGTCGGCACTCACACAAATAGCGGACTGTCATTCAATACCCCAATACTGGCTAATAATGTCCAGCCGTCCGGGGCTAGGACACTCGTTAGGGCAATGAAATAAGCCTAGTGCTGTCCTGAGGAACATATCGATGAAATCACGCATACAACAACCCCGACGGAATAGGTAAGCGTCAACGACAAAAACTGTTTGCCGCCCGAGATAATTCGAATATAGGTTGTCAGTTCATTGCCTAAACTGCAATACACTAAAGACATCTGGAAGATTGACCATTAAATGGCTCCTAGTCCTACTAATCCGTACTGGGCCCACGTGGTCGACTAAGGCCCGATCGCCCTATTCCAGGGTAGGCTCGTTCCTCTTGGGGGGGTATAAATGAGCTAATGAAAGTACCCTCTACCTAGTCCTGAATGAAAAATAGAATACTATGAAAATGACAACAAACAGCAAAATAACGTTTTGATGTAATAAAGTCAGTTATCTACCAGAATCGGCACCACTTCACCTGTATTTATACTATCCTATCTCTATGCCCCGGGGCGACGCATGTACCGCATCACTAGAAGCGAAGCCTAATTTGTGCTCACGTTTCAACGTACCCATTTGTACGGGGCCCATTCAAACTTACATGATCAGACGTATCAAATGATAGAACGGGCTGAACATGTATCAAAGTTTAATGTGAATCTTTGTGAATACAGTTGAATATGCAGCCAATATGTAAGATAGCCAGTGTATGTCAAAGTGAATGTGACTTTGAATTGGTTCGGCTTTTGCTGCCTTCGATAAGGACCAGTACATGACATTTTGCGGGATTTATAAGGGACAACTTAACGCAAACTTGTAGGGGCTGCTCAATACAATACATACATACATACTATCACGCCTGTATCCCTAACGGGGTAGGCAGAGCATCAACGACCCAGACAAATGTCGTAACTCCACGTCTGACAAGTTTTGAGGGTTGTTTAGAATAGATCTGTATATTGCTGTAGTGACAGGTTGTCAGCCCATCGCCTAAATTAAAATATACTGAAAACCTCCAATCCCTTAGCTGGTTTTTACAGCATGCCCGGGAGGAGATGCAGCTGGCACATTCTATGTTTTTCTATCGCTCCCAGTCCAGCATGGAAGCACAATACAATACAATACAATATTATCACTTCGATCAGATAAATTGTATGAGAAATCAATATTTATTTTTTCATTTCCTTGAAGAGGACTGGTCGGAAGAAACACAGGACAGAGACACCTATATCAGCTCTCATTTGCACCGTCCCGATCCAAAGCGCTTATTTTGCCGTTTATTAAAAAGAAATAGCTGTAAAATCATTCCTAAAATCTTTTCCGTTACCAAAAAATATTTCAAATTGTTATACTGAATCATTTCACTGCAAAAGTTCGTTTGATAATAATGAAATAATCTAAAGCATTATTTCTTTGTGTCAATGAGAAAAACTTTTCTCCTTTGTTTACAAAGCAAGTGATGGAGATAATAAAAGCTTTGAATTACTAAGTGCTTTCAGCTAATAATAAAGCTGCTGCAGAAAATTTAATTACATGAGAGCGTCTTTCTATTACGATCAATTCTCTACTATTAGTGTTAGTTAATATTTCATGCTGTACTAGTATACCTAGGTGCATTGAAAAATCTACATAAAATAAGGTAGAGCGTGTGAGCCGAGCACCCGTGTCAGAAGTGAAACTTCTTTGACATTTCTGACATCGTAACGGGACAAACCATCCAAAATCGTCCCCGTTTGCCCGTGACGCGACCTTGAAATTTTACTCTCAACACGCCTAAAGAAGTTTCACTTCAATAATTTCAAGTATTTCTAAATTATTTTAATAAGGCTTATTTTAGAAATTATCGAAGAGAAAGTTTTGAGATTAATGTAACTGTTAATATGAATTTTGAAGCTATTTATTACAATTTTGATCACTGTAAACTGCAAAATCCACAGAATGCAATAAAAATAAATAAAAATAGTTGTCGCGAGGAGAAACAGACCCGTAAATGGCGCCACTAACTACGCGCTGCTGACTACTAGCACAAAAATACAGAAGTTAAGTACAGAAGGTAAACTTCATACGCGTGTTTTGAACAAAGCAAATACAGATAAGTACTGCTCATAGACACAATTTCAACGTAAAAACCTAAATGGAAGGGTCGGGCGCGAATGCTGCTCGCTGCAAACAATTCAAGCGTGACGAAACACATTTCGAGTGGGCTCACGCAGAAGCTTGTTCACTTTTTTATATTCGAAAAAGAATTAAAAATTAAACACACACACATGTTTAAAAGCTACGAACTACACTTGAATTCGTAGCTAGTACTGCGTCTTTGTGCTACGTGCTAGTAGTTACTGCTGGAATCTCGTAGACACGGCCACCATGAAACATGAATTACATGAGCTTTACTTCTGTACCTACTCGTACTCTCTGTATTCTGTGCCACTAGCTGGAAGCTACACTCGAATCTCGTAGAGGCGGCGGACCGTATCGCGCCGTAACTGTGCCGTAACGCGCCGTAAATAACCGGGCGGCACGATAAATGAATAATTAACGGCGGCTAAACGTTTTACGGTTGCACAGAGATGCTAGTCTGCTAGGTTTGGATGTATAGCTATACATAAGCATTTAATGTGCGTTAGTTGGCTGCACATGTAAGGCTGTCAAGTATCAGAAAGCAAAAACTAAAAAAAAAACTACAAATTATTATACAGTTTTAGATCAACATAATCTAAACTTATAAAATTGTTTGTCCTTACTGACTGACTGACTGACTGACTGATTCATCAACGCAGAGCCTAAACTACTAAAGCTAGAATCGTTAAACTTAGAGAGCAAGTTCCTCTTATAACGTAACCTCCCACTAAGAAAGGATTTCCGGATTTTCCCCCCCTAAACGGGTAAAAAGGGGGGTTGAAGTTTGTATGAAAGTCCGTCAATTTTGAAGGTAGGATCTTTAAATTTTGTATTTAGGCTAATGATTAAAAAATAATTTATACGTGTTTCAGCATTTTTGCATTTTTTACCCCTAAGAGGGTTAATAGGGGATGGAAGTTTGTATGGAAATTCCGTCAATTTTGATGGCAGGATCTTCCAATTTTGTTTTTGGGCTAAAGATTTAAAAATAATGAACACGTATTTCAGAGTTTTTGTATTTTCCACCCCTAAGGGGGTTAAATAGGGGATGGAAGTTTGTATTGAAATTCCGTCAATTTTAAAGGTAGGAACAGCACGGGAACTCAATCCCACGGGAAAACCCTTAGCTGCGGGTGAAACCGCGGGGCGGAAAGCTAGTCTAATATAAAATCATAATCCGTTCTATAGAATAATGTGTACAAAGCGCGAGAGTTTAAAACAAACATCAACATAAACTGTAAGTAAGGTATGTCAACTGAATGTACCAGCTGCTTTCCTTCTATGGATGACACTAAATTCTTTATTAAAAATCATGCACACCATTGAGCAAACACTAAACACGCTAAAAGCAGTCCAATAGACCTAGTGAACTGTTCACAAACAAAACACGCCTAATTTCGGCTAATCCCCGGTAGGTGGCGTGTTATCGAGCTATCACAGCTGACTGCCCCAACGGGAAGTCAACGCAAAATTGTTACGAACAAGAGTATACTACTACATTACTCCAAAAAAATAAATAAATACAAAACACAACAAATTTTAGCTAATCCGCAGTAGGTGGTGAATCAAGATTTACAGAATTTCGGAAAAAGAAGCATCTCGTATTTCGCGCATGTATCTACACAATTATAAATGTTTATCACGGGTCTTTAATGAAACATCTGCTACAAGCAGTAACTGTTATTTGTCCCAGTTCAATCTATGAAAGTTATTTTATTGAAAACCAATTTGTTTTTGCAGCAATGTGGAACAAACCGTACAAAATAACCAGCCAAATCCACTCAATTGGTTACAAGGTAAACATGACAGCGGCATTGTTAGATAACAGCTCTTCGTGTTAACAAGAATATGTTTGACAATATTATTGAGTTATTTGGTAAAATAATTTGAGAATTATACTAGTAACAAACACACAATCTACAGACATAACGTCACACCCCTATCCCTTACGGGGTAAAAAGCGTTTTGCCACATCTGACAAAAATATTGAGGGCAATTTTAGATTGAAATAGCCTGCGCAGAAAGATTTTGTTCAGAAATCTAAAATTAAATCCCCTCGATTTGGGAAATTTCCAGGTACTACTTACTTGCCCTTTAATAGAGATCGTCAAAATTTACCAATTATTCAGAGCTTCTGAACAAAATCGCTCTGCACAGGCAAACCCAACCTAAACCTTAATATAGAGTGAACTGGCGTTTATAGAGAACAATAGGACTGGCATGTACTAATACTACAAAAGTCCTCAAAAACGAGAAAAAAAATAGGTTGTATCGATACTGTAATAGGTTGTCAGCCCAACGCCTAAATTAAAATACACTGTAACCCTCGAATCCCAGACCAGCATGGACGAAATATAATTAGAATAAATAATAGTTTCGTCTTATTCGCTTTTTTAGAATTAGAACACCTAGTTATTTTGTTCGTATGGAGACGCACTTTTAAATTTTAAATGTCATTCTAATGCTTCTCTATCGTACCTAACCTACCATTATGCTGCAGAAATAGAACCCAAAAAAGATAAGTACATATAATTTTCAGAAAATAATAAAGTTGAAAAACGTGGCCGGGCTAGAGTTGCATGAAACTCGAAAAATGAAAAAAAAATGCAGTAAAGTTTTGAGCCAGACCGTACCGGAAAGAGATTAAAATAACTTTGTGGTTTTTCCAATAGTTTGTTCAGGGCTATTGTTTTTTAAACATCAAAAATGTGTTTTCATTTAGAAAAGTGATGGATTATACCACTGATGGATGATACCAGAGAATTTATTAGCAATGTTTTTAAAATTAAATGTAAAATATAGGTAATAAGTAAAATAAATCTTGGGTAACGTAATTACGCAAGTTATTTTGAATGACATTGAAAAATAAATTATCATGTCTCTTGTTTGTTCGCTTGCGGTCAATTTCACAGCGTTTAGGAACATAGAACTTTTTTTTAAAATGAATATAGGTACTAGCACGGTGCCAGTAGACATAACAATTACTAATTCAAACGAGTCATATTTTCCCAACGTGATTCCCGCGGGAATCAAAACACTACCCGTTGTTGTAATCTTGATAAACAAATGCGAATCGAGTAGTCGCAAGCGTAAAACGGAAAACGCCGGAAACAAAAGCAATTTGCCGTTATTGCTTACTTTCACGGTTTCTTAGGCAAGGATTAGGAATTTCCCTTGATTTTAATGGTGCTTTATGGTTATTATACCCCGTTATGGTTTCGGGACGGTAACATAAAAATACTGCGTTTTTATTGCAGATAACGATACAACCGAATGTCCGTGGAAGGTTATGCAAAATAACCGTAACTAAGTTGCCTTGGGTCATAAATTATTCAACTTTTGGCTATTATTGGATTTATTTATTAGTGGTCCAGCCTGTTAGAATGGCATTAAATGGATGAGAGCATGTGACTAACCCAGCAGATAGAATATAATTACTCGTAATAGGACTGAACGGCTATTGGAGCAATAATGTTCTCGTGTCGTGCGACCACTGATTGGAAGACGCAATCTTTGTAACGTAACGTATCTTGCAAAGGTCACGGGAAGCAAAGTCAATGAATTTTAGCTGCATTGGCCTGGATTGATCGTAGCGAAGAACTTCAGGGATTGCCATTGCCTTGCAGTGGAAATCTTTCGCCTCGGACGACGACGACGATGTATGTATTGTACTTAACATGGCTGTTATTTATGTATTTACCTGTAAGTATTTTTCTACAGTTGGTTATTTTAGACACCCCCTTTGTATTTAAATTGATCTTCCGTCTTGTTACCATTTCAAACTAGGAACAATTAATTTGTTTAGCATCACGGAGGGTGGACGCTCCACTGCCACCAATTTGTCTCTAGTAATCTATGATGGCGCACTGAACTATTAATCTCAGTTAGTTTTGAACGTGGATCAGGGGATGATTATTTATTGATTGCTAGAATAAATTATAAGTAGGAAAGTTTGTTCCAGTTTTATGTACTATTTGTTTTTATCGATTTGATATCAATGGGTAAAATCAGGTAAAGTAGTAGGTACTTAATGTACTACAACGGAAATTAGTCTTTAAGTCTATTCATTCCGTTAAGTATTATATATTTTTGGGATATACCTACGATAGTAATGTTTGTCACTTTTAAGTGTATAGTAAATAGTTCGTGTACCTGCACCAACATCAACATTTTAAGCTAGAAAAAGTTTCTGGTTAATTTTAGTGATATTACAATTAACCAGAAAAAACTTTAATAGCATAAAACTGTAGATAATAAAAATACATCTCACTTTTTTTTTGTACTCGTTTTTCCTTTGTGCCTATAGTGTAGAGTCTGTTCGAAAAGTGAACAGGCATGAAATTTGAGGGCGCGCATTTGTATTTAATTAACTGTCGCTTGGTCATGTGAGGATTATGCCCAAGTCTTTAACAGTAACCTTCTACATTAAATTTTGGAGGTTTTAGGTCAAAGACCTAGGCATAAACGCCACGCAACCAGCCGTGGGATAGTTAATACAAATGTGCGCCCTCCGATTCTATGCCTGTTCTCTTTTCGAACAGACTCTATGATAAACAGACACAGCGATGCCGTTTCCAGGTAAGCTTAAACGAATTAATTACCGCCTCAACTGACGGGGCGAAGACAGGATAAAAAGTTGTGTAAACTTTAATGCGGGGTTGCAACACCGTTGGTTAGGAAAGCTTTTGCTTTTCTAATTACCCCATTTGCCAGTTGGCCTCGTTTCTAAATATGATTAAAATTAAAAACTTTCGTGGTTTGATATAAAACAAAGTTTAATAAATTGACTTCATACTATGTGAAATACGATTTAGTCTGTTTATTTTTATTGTTGAAGAAGAGCAAAATGGATCCATGAAAATTTAGGAAAGTTGAAAGTAACTTAGGCAAAAGCGGCCATCGCTCTTCGTTTTCCACCGATCTCTGAATGTGACTAGCTATAAAACTAAAATGTACATGTTTTAACTACACTTTTTCTAAGACATATTTTTATAAGACAGTCTTTAAATAGAATGAAATCATTCAAGTCAAGTTTCTTTCACATTTTTGTTCGATATTTAATTATCTGTCTTCCTTTAAAGACCAGTTCGTTTAATAATGAGTTTTTCAAATAAGATTCCTATCCTAAAGTCAAGGACACTCAGATATCGTAATAAGCTTTGCCTTTACAAGTTGTATGTTGTATTCTTGGGATAAAAAATAATTATATTTATTAACGTCGTTTGATGTAAACATTCCTGATCCTTATTACGGAAGATAATGATATTATTATTCTGTGTTATTTTGAAAACAGAATAAAAGTAGGTAGTATATTTTTGAATTTCCAGACGTCCAAAACAAGAGTCTTCCACGCACAAAAAGTCATCGGCCCTCGCTAGCTAAGCTTTTTTTGAGTCATTACACATTTTCAAACATGATAAGCAAATTTTCAATACCTATTATAGATACCATGTTATAGACAAGAACAATGCTCTTAAATTAATGATGATGATTATAGAAAAACAACAAAATTATCTACTTTCATCATCGGAAAACTTAGCTCCTTACAAACAATAAGCTATTAAGTCTCCAGGCACGGATGGTCCAATACTAAACGGCCATTTTATTTACAACAAACACCATTATTTCCGATACGTTCGTGTTTATTCACCGTAGATTTTTCCGTAATCGCACTCATCTCCGGAACAACAGTGAATATTTTTGCCAATTCCCAAAACGCCAATTACCGCCATGATTTAGTACCCTTTTGGTGCTATTAACGCAATTAACTTGATGGGTAACAACCGCTGAATAAAATAAAGCCAATTTGTAATAAATTATTATATTACAGTATTCATTAAATTATTGATTTCTAGCTTTCCGTTCTGTGGTTTTAACAGCACCTAAAGTAACCTATGTATTATTTCTAGGCATCATCATCATCTTCCTAGCCTTTTCCCGTATTTCACAGGGGCAACTACCTAATCTAGGGGATTGAACGAGAGTACTGGTTTTTACACAAAGCGACTGACTTTTTACACATATTCTGTGAAAAAATCATTACACAACTGTGAAAAAAAAAAATACTTTCGTTTTTAAAAATAAAGAATTAAAAAATTGTTATAGACACAAACTTTTGTATCTGCGGCTATACTTATTATTGTTCGAGTCTTTTTTACTGTTACTGGGGTTAGTTATTCACATTAAATTGCAGATAGATCTAACTTATCTATCATCAGCGCTTTATACAATGGGGATAAAAACGCAAAGCTAATTGCAGATGGCGCCACTGTTGACTGTTCCAAAAGAGACCAATGAAAAGACACAAAACTGACATTGGTATTGATATTGACAGATTACTGACCAATCACAGGAAAAAGGAACACTCAACAGTGGCGCCATTTAGTTCTCAGTTTTTAACCCCATTTAAAAGGTAAAATCCTTTTTAATAATAATTTAGCAAAGTGTTCAATTTCAAGGATTACGCGTAATCCTTTGGGGATTACTCGAATCGCTTACAAACTTGGAATTATAATTGGATTGTTATTATTATTTAACTTATATACGGTACTGGTTGTTTTTTAGACAAAAAAAAGTTTGTACGCTGCTCAATTTTCTTTACCGTCGTGTCGCAAATCGCGTCGCCTTTTCCGTGTCCAAGCCGTAAAAGCATTGCATGTAGCAGTCTACAGTGTACGAGTGTTAATTGACAGATCGAGTGAAAAGCCACTACGGCTCATTGCTGCGGGCTACTGCTCTTCTTTAATAGTTTCACTGCCAACTTTCTCGACAACAAAGAATGAAAACAATACTGTAAGTTTATGTGTCGAATCGAGTAGATTCAATAGATATTACTTTTTCTACTATAGTGAGCAAAACGCGTGATCAAAATGCTGAGTGTATGGTTTGGAATGACAAATTTGTTACAATAATTATTATTGTTCAAGAGATACCACGGCCAGTAATTATACAAAAGAAGAACAGACATCTTCTAGATAAGCTTACTCCTTACGACCTTGTGTTTAGAGTCAAGAGAAAATGCATAATAAAAAGAATAATATTTCTCAAATTTATAGTTGGTAAAGTGCGTGTCATCATATTTTATTACCATTTTTATTCTACTCTCAATGCATTCGAAGTCCAAAAATAAAGTACTGCAACTGCTCTTTCACAGATGATAAATGAACATAGCAGCAGCTACAGGGCTAGTTACCAAATAGTGAGATAGCATGTAACAGTCGAATGAGCGACATAATTGACAGATCGACTGATATCCCTCCGTCTGGGCGCGGCCACCGGGCGGCAATGCAACGAGTAATCGTGATACCAGAAAAATGGACCTAAGGGAAATACGAGAGTACACCAGCAGGGCTATGATGCGCACTGTAGACTTCAATTTGTCTACATGTGTTGCAAACTTCACTCTGATTAATGTCTGTTCTTTTCCGATGTGAAGTGCGTAACGAAAAAGATAATGTGTAGACAAAACGAAGTCTATAGTGCGCATCATAAGCCCCCTGATCTGTACCTTAAAAAATAGACTACAATGCAAACTTTATCATTGAGGTAAATAAAATGACACGTAAATAAATTTCATCACAATCAAATATTTTTTTATCACCAAAATAAGCTACAATTGCCGCCAATAATGGTAGAAATGGCGGTGCTCATTTCGGTGACGCTATATATCGAGCGAGACGACATCGGTTTATTTTCAATTCCGGCAACAATACGGCGTTTTTCTCGCAAACTACCCACTTAAATATAATGCGGCGATACCGCGTCGCGGGCTATAGAGTGTTTTTGTTCTCTGGATAGAGTGAAAGTTATGAGATAATGTCGAATTCATAGTTTCAAATAGATGCAGGGACGAATAGGCTCAAGATAAATCTGTTTCGAATAATAATAATAAATGTCGGCCGTTCCGTAAACAACCATAAGATGACATATAAAAAAAGCAGCAAGGTATTTTTTTCTAATTTTGGAATAATAAACCTAGAACTTACCGCAGTACCTACCGGTGACGTGATCACTGCAATAATTATTTTTTATCCACCCGACCTGTCCGTCCTTCTACTTCCATCATTAAAAAAAGTGCTGAAACACACTGCTATAATACGAAGGTATAATAACGTCACTCACTTTAGCAACCATGACAATTTTTTGATTGATTTATAACCTTGTGCACTAAAATCTGACACTAGTACACTGTCTTATATTAGGTATTGCAATTAACACCAGCTTCTGTTTCACCTACCATGCCGCAAGAAACCTGCCACGTATAAAAAACGCTATTCCTATCTCACTTGGACCAACTGCACTACCAGGTCCCTCAAGGTAGTATTTTATTTAGAAATATTGTTTCGGGACACAAGTGAGAGTGCGATAGACATTCACTTGTACAAGAATAGGAGGTATTGAGTTAAGGGGGTCGAGGGGGCAGGGGGTTGAGGGGAAAAGAGCAATTTGAATTCCCCTTCCAGCTCTAAAGAGACGTTTCATGCCTTATCATTCTTTTGAACTGGTGAAAAATAAAACTGCGTTATTGTCATGTAAAATTTTCGGGGAGTTTAGATGGCCGATAACAGTTTAATTTAAATGCATGGAAGAATCTAAACGATATTTTAAACGTTTGCAGATGATCTTCCAAACTGGACAGAAATTGATAGAAATGCTTCATGCTTCTTCTGCCGGGTATACTGCAAAAACTAACTAATGGATTCGAGGGTTTCAGTGTATTGTAATTAAGGCAATGGGCTGACAACCTATCACTTAATCAATAGCAATAGACACTTAATCAATGGAATAAAAATCTATTCGAAAGTGATCTAAAATAACAAATAACCCTCAAAATTTGTTGGACATGGCAGCAGGACCTTTGTTCGGGTCGTTAATGCCCTGCTTGCCCCATTAGGGTTACAGGCGTGCTTGTTTGTTATGTGCAGATGATTTTTGTTTGGTTTTCGGTATTTGATATGTTAACACCGCTTTAAAAATGAACTGTCTAGATCAAATGACTCTACTTTTATACCTAATATTTACTTTGGAAGGTAGCCAATGATTTTGATATTTGGCACAAAATCATAATCCAATTAAAGATCAAAAGGCAAAATATAACAAATATATTTAGCAAAAGATCCCAATTAATAAGCTCTAATTACACTAATTGTCCTAAATTTCAGACCAGTCATTAACAAGAACGGAAGATTCCAATTTTCATTACAAAGATGAGATTCTTTTCAAAGGATTTCCAGATAGCCATTTTTTTTTTCAAATAAACCAGTCAGTTAAATTAGTTCTAAGTAATACGTACAGAAAACAGAACATGCGAGGAAAGTAGAGAATATCTTAGAAAAGTCGTTTTTTACCGCGTATTTGATTAAGGGGTGTCTCCGATAGATTTTACCATTTTACAGTATGTCTGGGAAGACAAGAAGCTAGTACTGCATTCTCAGTTCCAGGCTAGCTTGCAAGCATAAACACCGTTCAAATCAAATACTCCTTAAATTCTTTAAAAAAAAAACACCTATAAAATACGCGACACGTACCAACATGAGACCTCAACACCGTTCAGACAAGTTAAGTAGTACAAAAAAGAACCCTAAATTCTTCCCAACAAGGCTGCTAATGATAAATCCCCGCTACACGTGCAACCTGTGACGTGTTTAGCATAGCTAAGGAGCGGGAAATTTCATCTCAAGCGCTGGCTGTATCATTATAAAGCTCAGTGGAGTACGGAGGAGCATAGTTGAGAGCGCTCTGAAATACACACGTAAAGGTTGGTCTATATTGGAATTATAAAAAATGCCTATTTATGTAAAAGTTTCTTTAAAATACTTACCTACTTATGAAATAAACTAAACTCTACCTACGGTCACTGCAACCAATGTTTGTTTTATATTTTGCTACTCATTCGTTGCGTATTTTAGAAAATGCAAAATGTTAACGTGTCGTGGAAGCTCTGTTGGATTTCGACTTTATTTTTTTACGCATTTTTTTTTTACTTGGAATGGGTTAGCTATTGACTCTAGACATAAAGGTCAGCGATGACCGTGACAGAGTCGACTATGAAGCGAGCTTACCCAGAAAATGCCTGTTAAGGCACTGGTAGTCTTACGCACCGACGGAACAGAGCAAGCTGTTTGGCGCCGGACTCCGGTGAGTTTGCGAGTTTTTTGTATTTGATTAGTAGTAAATATGTACAGAAATACTGTGTAAAATTAAATGAAAATGAGACGACGCATTCCTTTATTCTACATAAAATGTTTAAAGCGTTGGTTGCGAGCTAAGTCACTGTGGATAAAGTCTAACAGTTCGAGAATGAAGCAAAGCTTCCTCATATTTCTTGCATCATTAAACGCGTAAACTAAAGCAATAGCTTACAGTCCACTGGGACGGCTTTGTAGCTCCCGTGATAGTGAGGCTCAGACACCGGTGTTAAGTATACACAGGGTGTTAAGGAAAGAGAATAACAACAATGGCAACCTCCATGGTGCTGACATGAAAATAAAAGACTACACTACTCTTTGCTCAGGGACATCGAAGAAACAACACAAATTCTGTCCTTTCATAATTAAATAATAATTAATATAAAATATACAAATAAACATTCAAAATTACATCAAGCATTAATTCATTTTCACAAACCCAAACATTGGTGAAACCCGACGAGATAATCCACAGAAGATCGACGGAAAAAGAAATCAAGAAGCCATCTTGCATTTCCCAAAGAACGGATTGGAGTTTTTCCGAAGAAACGCAAAAGAAACGTCATTGGAAGTGGTTCCGTATCATTCACAATTTTCATAACAAGCATTTAATTTTAGCTAAAATACATTCCCCAAAACATTCATCTTTATTTCACAAGTTCAGTTGTCTCATATTGTAAAATATTCCTACATAATCTTTTCCCGTCGACCCGAAAAGTAAATATATTTTTCAAGAATTTTAAAAGTTCATTTCTATTCTAAATACTATTCAAATTAATATTTACAAAAAACAATATTATAATTTCTTATTTTTCTAAAATTCTAGACAATTTCCGCGGCAAGCGGGTGAGATCAAATTATAAGCGGAGCGTTTTCCACGCCTACCGAGCCAGCGAGTTCCCATACAAATCCGTGCGGAAAGTGACGTCCGTGCAGGAAATCGCTGCGCTTGTGAAAGAATCACAGGCCTTATTCGTGGTTTTTTTGGAAAACCGGTTCAGGTTATGTATGGTGATTGTTGGATTTTATTTTTGGTAAAATCGTAAGTAATTTGATCTTATTTAGTTGGAAATATTGTTTGCACTTACAAGATGAGTACTTACAAAGATTTAGTAAAGAAAAGAGGTACAATTCGGGGTTCCATTACACTATTTGATAAATTTCTGTCTCCACTGCTTGATAAACCGTCAGATTCAATGAATAAACTCAAGTTTAATGAGCTTACATTACGTTTAACTAAATTCCAAGACATTCAGGTCTCTTTTGACGAAATTCAAACACAAATTGAGCAGTTGGAGGAAGCAGACGGGACGGAACAGCTTGCGGAAAGAGAGGCAACTGAGAACAAAATATTCTCCTTGTTAGCTCAAGCTCAAGAGCTTGTAGATCAGTGGGAGGCTAACAAAACTATTGGGGATGAAGCTGACAATTCATATTGCAGCGTCAAAAGTCATTGTGCAGGTCGGAACACTCTGAAATTACCATCAATCAGAATTCAGTCGTTCGACGGCAATCCTAACAAATGGCTAGAGTTTCGCGACATGTATTTATCTTTGATACATAATAGTGATCAAGTCGATGACGTAAGTAAATTTCACTATTTAAAATCTTACCTGGAAGGTTCAGCGAGCCAAGTAATAAGCTCTGTAACAGTCTCAGCAAACAACTATAATATTGCTTGGTCACTGTTATGCGAAAGATACAACAATAAAAGATTGCTTATAATTGAACATCTGAAATCAATATTTTCTTTGGAGCAAATGAATAAGGAGTCAGATAAAGGTATTCGTAACTTGATTGATACACTTAACAAAAACATGAGCGCATTAAAACTATTAGGCGAAAAAACTGATACGTGGGATACACTTATAATTTACATAGCATCGGCAAAGTTAGACAGCGTAACCTTGAGAAAGTGGGAAGAGTTTCGGGGCAATGAATCACCTTCGCTTGATAATTTTTATTCATTTTTACGTCAGAGAGCAGAGGTATTGCAAACAGTCAATCAAAGTACAGCCTCTCCTCTCACCAACAACAATTACAACAACAATGAAAGACGGCAAAATGTAAACAAGACAAGGTCATTCATCGCTGCATCCAGAAACGCCACTACTAACGAAAAAAGTAAGTCGTGTATCTTTTGCAATCAGGAACACAAACTACATCAATGTGCAAAGTTTAACTCAATACCCGTAGAAGAACGGAGTGCAAAAGTGTATCAATGGAAACTGTGTGGTAATTGTTTACACGGTGGTCATCAGTCCTATAAATGTAGGCTGAGCGGTTGCAGGATCTGTAACAGGAAACATAACACATTATTACACAGGTATAATACACAACAAATTCAACAACATGTACAACAACAACAACTTATGCAACAACAACAAGCTATGCAACAACAACAAGCTATGCAACAACAACAAGCTATGCAACAACAACAAGCTATGCAACAACAACAAGCTATACAACAACAACAAGCTATACAACAACAACAACAAGCTGTACAGCAGCAACAAAATATGCAACAACAACAAATTGCACAACAACAAAAACTAATAAATATAAATCAACAACAACCAAGTAGTACTGTCACGTTACTTACAACAAGTTCTACATCAGACGGTGACAACGAAAACTTGCAGCAAGGATTTCCTAAATCATGCATTACTATGTCTTCGATTTCCTCACAACAAAATGTTCTTTCTACCGCTTTGGTGAAAGTAACAAACAATGATAAAACATTGGTATTACGTGCATTACTAGACAACGCTAGCATGTCCTCGTATATATCCGAATCAGCTCAACAACAATTAGGACTGCCTAAAGAGCAAAATGAAATCCAATGTGTTTCTGGTATAAACAATGAGACAATATACGTATCAGAGCATTGCAAGGTTGAAATAAATTCATTGCACAACTCTTACAAAGCTTCTATCAAACATTGCTATGTTTTACCTATCATAGCAGAAGAAGTACCACATCAGCCAATTCCAGTTCAAGAATTGAATATACCAAACAACATTGTCCTAGCGGATCCAGACTTTCATCGAACGAGCCAAATTGATTTGTTGATAGGAGTTGAGTTATTCTGGAGTTTAATTGAAAAAGGACAAATAGATCTGGGACCAAATAAACCAAAATTAATAGAAACGAAATTTGGCTGGATTGTGGGTGGCCCTATGGAACGAAAACATAATTCAAAGAATACTAATCGGATTCAGTGTCATTTTACACAAGACATTAAACAACAACTGACCAAATTCTGGGAATTAGACGACTTGCCCCAAATTACTAAATTTAAATCTAAAGACGACGAATATTGCGAACAACTATTTACAGACACTACTAAACGAGATGATAACGGCAGGTTTTGTGTGCAGATTCCGCTTCGAGAGCCTCCTGAAGCGTTAGGAGACTCTTACGAAATTGCTAAAAAGAGATTATTTCAAATTGAAAGAAAATTAAGATATAACACAAAACTAAGACAAGATTACAACCAATTCTTAAAAGAATACGAAGATTTAGGACACTTAAGCGAAGTTACAACTAAACCATCTTTGGGATGTTACTTACCCCACAAAGCTGTTGTCAGAGAAGACAGAGAAACAACAAAAACAAGGGTTGTTTTCGATGCTGCAGCTGAAACAGAAAATGGAAAATCTTTCAATGACATACAATATGTAGGCCCTGTAGTACAAGATGACTTATTTTCAATTCTTCTTAGATTCCGGCAACATAGGTACGCCGTAACTGCAGATGTAGAAAAGATGTATCGCCAGATACTTGTAGATCCATCGCAGCGTAACTTGCAAATGATTTTATGGCGAGAAGATGAGTTTTTGCCGATTAAAATGTATGAATTGAATACGATAACGTATGGCACAGCGTCAGCACCATTTCTGAGCACAAGGTGCTTAAATCAATTATCTAAAGAATGTCCTGATCCTAAAATATCAAAAATGATAGAAGAAGATTTCTATGTTGATGATTTCTTATCTGGAGCTCAATCAAAAAAGGAACTACATCAAATAGTATGCTCAGTGACTAATATCCTAAATTCAGCATGCTTCCCTTTACGCAAATTCCGCACAAACGCTCCATCAATTTTTGAAAGTGATACAGAAATTGCGTCGCTAGCATCAAATGAACTGAATTTAAGTGCTCAGTCAAGTGCTCTAGGATTGAAATGGGATCCATCACAAGATGTCTTTCAATTTCCAGTTGAAATCAAACCACCAGAAACAGTGACAAAAAGATCAATTTTATCGAGCTCAGCAAAACTGTTTGACCCTTTAGGCTTGCTCGGTTTATGCACAATCACTCCAAAAGTCATCATTCAAAAGTTGTGGCTAACAAAATTAAACTGGGATGATCCAGTTCAACCTGAAATAGAAAAAATGTGGAATGATTTTGTAGTGAGTTTAAATGCACTATCTATAATACGAATCCCAAGATGTGTTATCATTAACGATCCGGTTAAATTAGAGCTTCATATGTTCTCAGATGCATCACAAGCTGCTTTTGCTGCGTGTGCATATATCAGGTCAATTGACAATCAAGGAAATGTTCTGGTCAGACTACTGTGTGCAAAAACAAAAGTAGCACCATTAAAATATAAATCTATACCTCGTCTAGAGCTTTGCGCAGCTCAGCTAGCTGCTCGACTATCAACCAAAGTATTGAAAGCTCTACGTTGTGAGATTTCTGATAAAATTTACTGGACAGATTCCTCTGTTGTACTAAGTTGGTTGTCCTCCGAACCAAGCGAACTTCAAACGTTTGTTGCTAATCGTGTAAGCGAAATACAAGATCTTACTAAAATCAGTTCATGGAGACATGTACCAGGTCAAGATAATCCCGCTGATTTAGCTTCAAGAGGTTTAGAACCCAAGAACATCAACAAGGCATCCATTTGGTGGAATGGACCAGTGTTTCTTCAAATAGGTTCAGAAAACTGGCCAAAGAATATAATTCCAACTAATGATGTACCTGAAAGAAAAACTACAACTACTACTAAAGCTACTACACATGCAAATACTAACATACAACTTACAACTACAGCATACACTACATCTACTATACCTACAACACAACTAACAAACACTATAATAGATTTCGAAAGATACTCAAAATTACTTACCTTGCGAAGAGCCTTTGCTTATGTTCTGCGTTATATTTACAATCTGAAAAACAAAAATGCTAAAAGAACTGGTCCTCTTACCTGCGAAGAATTAGAAAAGTCATTAAATAAGTTAACATATTTACATCAAAGAGAATGTTTTTCTGATGAAATTTCCATTTTATCAAAGAACAAGGACTTACCGACTAAATCTCATATATTGTCTCTCAGTCCATTTATTGATGAATATGGAGTCATCCGTGTGGGTGGTCGAATTCAGCACTCTCCTGAAAATTATTCGAAAAAACATCCTGCTTTGTTAGAATCAAACCATAATTTTACCAAATTAATTTTCAAAGAAACGCATCATAAAAATCTACACTGTGGACCACAGTTACTATTGAGCAATGTCAGAGAACGTTTCTGGCCTTTAAGAGGCAGAATACTAGCAAAAAAGATTGTCAACAACTGTGTTCGATGCAGAATACTAAAAGCTAAGATTATTAATCCAAAAATGGGAGACTTACCTTCAGTTAGAGTAACTCCAAACCTCCCGTTCCAAGTAAGTGCGGTAGATTTTGCCGGCGCTTTTTATATCGCTGATCGAAAGGGACGTGGATGTCGTATAAGCAAATGCTATTTGTGCCTGTTCATTTGCATGGCAACGAAATCTTTGCACTTAGAAATTGCAAGCAGTCTCTCGACTGAAACGTTTATTCTTTGTTTGCGGCGTTTTATCTCTCGCAGAGGGAAACCTAGTGAGATACATTGTGATAATGGTACCAATTTTGTAGGTGCAAACAACGAAATCATTAACTTTCTCAAGTCCAACAAAGATCATATATTTAACTTTGCTGCCAACGAAGGCATTAATTTCAAATTCTCACCTCCTTACGCCCCGCATTTTGGCGGGCTTTGGGAAGCGGGCGTAAAGTCCGCAAAATTTCATTTGATTAGAATCTTAGGTCAACAACATTTAACTTTTGAAGAGTTAACTACATTATTTACTCAAATTGAGGCAATCTTAAACTCAAGGCCTCTGACGCCTTTATCTTCTGACCCAAATGATTTGGATCCCTTAACTCCGGGCCACTTCCTCATAGGCAAAGCGTTGACTTCACTGCCGTCACCAGCTTTGTTTGAAGATAATGTTAATCGCCTGAACAGATATCAACGTATAGAACAAATGCGTCAACACTTTTGGGAAAGATGGCGTCGTGAATACCTAAGCGAACTGCAGCAGCGTTCAAAATGGAAACAAAGTCAAAGAGGACTCCAGGAAGGAGACATGGTCATTTTGAAAGATGAAAATTTACCCCCGCTACAGTGGCGCATGGGACGTATTCATAAGCTAATTCCTGGACCTGATGGAGTATCAAGAGTTGCAGATGTCAATACTGCCAAGGGCATTGTACGTCGAGCTATGAGCAAGATCTGCCCGTTGCTGCTTTCATCAGATCATGAAGAATCTCCTACTCGAACCCCTGACGTATTCGAGGGGGGGGAGAATGTTAAGGAAAGAGGATAACAACAATGGCAACCTCCGTGGTGCTGACATGAAAATAAAAGACTACACTACTCTTTGCTCAGGGACATCGAAGAAACAACACAAATTCTGTCCTTTCATAATTAAATAATAATTAATATAAAATATACAAATAAACATTCAAAATTACATCAAGCATTAATTCATTTTCACAAACCCAAACACAGGGCTTAAAACTGACATTTTGAGCATAAAGAGATTGTTGATGTAAAGGATCATCAAGCCAGCAAATTTTTTTCTAGCCGAGAATAACAGTAGTAGCAACCAAGTGTCGACCAGATGTAAAGCACTCCCCGCAGACAATGGTAGGTACTTACTATCCCACTAGTGGGATTCATCCATGTGCCAGTTATCTTCCCTTGAAACCGGAACACAGATGGACGAACATTTTCTGCTTTACGACAAAAATAAGCAAGGGAGTACTGGTACTTTTCCAGACAGACATTGCACCTAAACCTACCAAATTTAAGTGTACATAATATTCTACGTCAATAAAATAACTTAATCAACCTTTACCGCACCAGTGTGCTGCTACCCTAACCGCATTGTTGAGCGTTCTCATATTTCTTACATCATTAACTGCGTGCACTACGAAGCACCGTCTCGCGTCTGGGACAGATTGTAGCCCGGCACCGGTAATGAGCAGGTGTACCGGTAATCAATAATTTACCGGTACATTGAAGGGCACCTATGTGAGCTTTATCGAATTTCTTGTTAACCGCGACTTTTAAAAGAAGTTGAAGAATATTATTACAATTTTAGTTTTGGACATGATCGTTTGAATAGAATTAAAGTTATGGTTTAAAAGGCGTTTGCCAATATTATTATTATAGTCATTCAACTCAAAAAAATCAAGATGAGTTACATATACATAATAGTTAAAAACTTTGAACATTTAAATAAAATCTATCAAAAGTCTAAAAATTGTTTCCAATCACAGTTAATTGGAGGTCTTTGCTGCCAACTGCTCAACACCTAATTTTAACCAAACACTCCCCTAAAATCACGATGAAGTAACATTACTATGCCGCACGAGTAGCCTCAAAGGAATCACAGTCACACTTCGATATTTTCATAAATAATGTATGTAATTACACATATCGGGGCTACGCTGCGAATCTCGCCCTTTGGTACTAAACTGTGAGAACGAATTACAGTAATTATAGTCTCGAGAGCACAGAAGTGCAAAATAGAAATGTCATCTTTGGACAGGACATTCCTGCAAAAGGTGGAGTGACGATCTTCTTGCCTATCGTACAACTGGTGGAAGCTAACACAAAACCGGAGACATGGAAAAAAGAAAGAAATGCTTTTGCTGCGGTAGTGGGACAGTATAGACTGATATTTATTTGTCTTATATTATTCTAAATAGGCGCGATCCTTACAACCTGCCTGATAAAAAAGCAATTTTTATTTTCAACAGGATTTCTATTTTCTCGATTGTTAAAACTGTTTTAGAATAAAAATAGTTATAGGTACATTGGAAATATTTTCATTTTCATCTTTCGGTAAATAATTTGTTCAATAAACCCAGATAAACCACTCCTATTCTCATGCCATTTCTACACTAATCCGTTCTAAGCTCCGGCCCTTAGGGGATAATTTGTGGAGTCGGACCCCC
The DNA here is from genome assembly GCA_029255725.1 of Scrobipalpa atriplicella. Taxonomy (NCBI): domain Eukaryota; kingdom Metazoa; phylum Arthropoda; class Insecta; order Lepidoptera; family Gelechiidae; genus Scrobipalpa; species Scrobipalpa atriplicella. The sequence continues at coordinate 42,385 of JARACY010000521.1, read as the reverse complement.
CGTGTAATGTAACACCGACGTGTCGGTCTGCTTGGGGGTCCCGGCGGGCCCCGGGGGGGTCAGATGGTGACAATCCGATCCCCTATGCGGTATTGCCACTGGACAAGATTGTTTTTGGTACTCAGTGTAATTGAAAAATGTGATTGATGGGTATTGAAAGATATGATGTTTTGAAGTATCAAGGAGCAGATGGTGCACGTAGGAAAATAATTATAGGGAAATCTTTGTTTGCTGTTAATTTTTATAGACAAAAGTTCTCAACTTATGCAAGTTTAAAATAACAATAGAAGACCAGAAGGGCGAAAACCAGTACTAAGATTGACTAAGACTCATTTCTTATCAATAAAAACAACATACATACGATCAACATACATATAATCACGCCTCTTTCCCGGAGGGGTAGGCAGAGACCACATCTTTCCACTTGCTACGATCCTTACATACTTCTTTCGCTTCATCCACGTTCATTAATCTTTTCATACACGCTCGTCGGACATCAAATAAAGTATAATTATATTATGACCTAATTGTTATTGTAACCATTCTATGAATTAAAGGCTCTCAGGTCGAATTTTGCGGTTTCAGGGATTTGTTTGTCGATGTTGTTTACTGAAGTGTTATATACCTAATCCACCAGTTTGCGTTACTAGCCCGATTTTATAGGCCCATTTAAAGGCTCCAGGTATTTGAAACTGCCTACACAAATAGGAAATTTTCCGCAATAAGTATCTGTTTAATTAAAATCTACATTATAATTTTTAATAACGTATTTGTTCTTATTTTGTTGGTCATATTTATACAAAAATGTATAATCATAGTACTAATTATCATTACTACTTATATCGATTCATACGACGCCTATTTCTAAAACAAACTCTTTTTGTATTTTAGGACAATAGTTGTTACACCATTGCTGGTAAATCTTAGTCATTTACGAGAACTTAAGCTATTCCAAACTACCATGTTGTTTTTAGCCTAGCTCAACGCTAATACGACTATATTTTCACTGCTGCGCTTCAACTTTCAATTTCAGCATACATTGCTACTTTTGTTCGACGTGGTTATCACTGGTTTGAATTTTGAAGAGCAATGGATACCTTATTCAAAGAGCTGGTTGAAACGTAGCAATGGAAATTATAGCCAATGGTTATTAGTCTTGTAGAACATTGTGCTACGGCGTAGCGCGTAGCTAGTTTGTAGCATTAATGTAGCACTATTGCTACGTAAGAACGGAATTTAAGTTTAACTAAGTAAATGAGAAGGTACGAAGGAAGAAACTCTTACTTATAGCTGTAATCTATCGGTACTGTTTGTGACATCCACCTGAAACAAAGATATTACAAAATTAGAATATTTTATAATTTTACGATTAAAGTAAATGAAAAGCGTCTATATTAAAAGGTTTTTTTTTTGTCATGGTAATTTTTTGAGAGTGATTTCAGATAGGCTGTAGACACAAGGTCATCAACCTAACCATATGACCCTCAAATCACTCCTGACTAATGTATGCGCAGAACCAGAAGTAGCAGTTACATTTTATGTTTTTTCGCTTCCAATCCAGCACAGCTGTAAAAAACCTTGCATGAAGCTACATTAATATTCAGCAATAATCAAGATTATAAAATTTATGAGTCTTGATATTCTCCCAGACAGTATACCGTGTCCAACATGAATATTTACCAGCTAATCTGTCTCGGCCTACAGCTATAAAAACTTTACGACTTGACATCGCCAAGTTCCATTCATAATCATTAGCCGAGACGTCCCCGTTTCGCCATCATTGCGTTTTGTGAATGATTAAACAAACCAACAGGGGAATATGAGTCAGATTGTACTCTTTTAAACATACATGCCGTTATACTTTGGCAGGCAGAGCATAAAATACTCTTCTAGTTTAATATCATCCCCGGGAGGAGAAGCAGCTGGCACATTCTTTGTTTTTCTTTCGTTCCTAGTTCAGCATGACAAAATTTTTGGGTCAAAAACACAATATTTAGATACATTTAATTCTCATCCATTGATACGCGAAGCCTGAAGCATCTACCATTCATAATCATTAGCAGCAGACATCTTTGTTTTGCTATCACTATCACTAAAGACAGGATGAATAATTGATAGTGGATCTGAGTCGCCATGCTGGGTGCCGCCTCGACGGGTTAATTCCCCTTTGATTGTTACAGGATATTGCTAAGTGTTGATAGGATATCAGGGGGTTCAAGGAATAATAGTATGGAATAGAAAATAAACGAGAAAACTTGGTGTCGTGTTGAGGGGTAACTCTGATACCTTTGTAGCTATAAACCCTTGATGTAATGCTTTGAAAAGAAAGCTGAAGTTGCATTACATTCTTTTTGCGATTGGTTAAGATAGGTATTAAAGGATAAATATCTTTGCCCGACCTTTCGATCGAGTTGTATAGATCGTGCTCGCAAGCTGACTGCCGCGGTGACTCTTAATACCTATCTTGACCAATCGCGCTCAGACCCGAAACAATTATAATAATGTGTATAAAGTGCGAAAGTCTTAAACAGACCAGAAATATGTCATTATTTTCATCTTTCTACGATACGATATATAAAAGTTTCTTGACAAAATAAAATCGAATAAAACTCGCTTTGAAAAAGCAAACATCTTGTGAGACACAAAGTGCTTATTCTCTTGCAAGTTCAAAGTCCAACTTGACGTTACATTCCACCATCTGGCCAATATCAAACTGTCGTTATTCAATAACACAACTTTACCATTAAGCCATCGGCATTGTTCGAGCCGTGGGGACGTCGGATCGATTCCAGTGAAATAACAATATAATTCTAGTGGCCATTTCGCCCCTCTATACCTGCCGCGGTGGAGTTTATCGATAGATTAGGTATAGGTATCGATAAGACTAAAATAAGCCTTAAGAGTAGTACTATGTCAACAATAAATAACTTGAGGTTATTGACCTAACATTCGATACGAAAAAACTAACAAAAGTAGGTACTCAAATAGTAATATAATTAAGTTAAGCACTCGATTGACCCGGATAAAAGTAAAATGAGTACTCAAATAATTTTCTAAAGTGGTACGAAATAACCTTATGCAAGAAATAGATACCAAGTGCATGAGATATTGGAGCTATTGAGAAATCAAAAACCCATTTGAAAAATTTTATGTAAGTAAATAAATTTACCGAAGTAAATTGAAACTCTTAGTTGCACTAAAAGTACAATCTCAACTGTAATTCCGTAGCTAAAACACCGGAAAGATAATTATATCGACAATTTATCAAGCTCATTGCAGCACTAACCCCGCCGGCTCCCACGGGAATAGGTAAAATAGTGGCCGGCAATGGCCAAGAATTGCTGGAAAAGGTGGGATAGGGGGTACCATACATCACTACGGGAAAGATTTGTGGCCACACATGGTCGTTTGGTCGATAAATTTAAATTCATTTCTTAAATGCGCCTCTTTATCACAGGTTACATTGTTCGACTTACAATAGGGGAAAATTATAGGAGTATCATTTCACTTCTACAAGACGCTTTTTGGAAATTGTCTTCAGTAAATTTTGGTAGACAAATAGGAAAGATTTTAGCGCTATTAATTTTCGTAGAGAATATAAGTGGCAAATTGTTGGGCCATTTTCTAGGAGAGGCTCCTTGAGTTTGATATTTTAGTGTATAATAAGGTAGTGGTGGGACCTAGCTTAAACAGTTTTTAAACTGTTCAGAAATGATATTTTAAGTTATCTTAACTTAAGCGTTTAATGTGGTGTGAGTTTTACACACACATTGGAAAAGACTAGGTAATTCCACAAAATAATCTAATAACCAAAAAAAAACATAAAATATTGTCTGTAACAAAAAGAGTAACAACTCGTACTGACTCTTTCTTAAATATGAGAAACAAGAAATCAAAAATGTCAACCTTACCTTACAGGATGAGAACCGTAGTGGCCTAGTTGGTTAAGGTATTGGGACGGTATTCCAAAGAAGCAGGTTCAAATCCTGTCTTAGGTTGAAATTTTTGATTTGTTGTGTCTCATAATTTGGATTTATAGCACTGTAAGTGCAAACACACATATAAAATACTCTTTCTTGACAGTACTCTTCATAATGAAAGTAAAACTTTTAACTTCCTTCAAAAACCCCATACTTTTACACCGTGTCGTAAAGAATACATTACTCGTGAGTGCACACATTTATCCCAGGACATATCTCGAGACATATCTCCAAGATATTCCTGGAGATGACAGACGTGAGCCGTCAATCTCAAATGGGTCTTTTTGTGGGAGTATTTTTTGTTGAAATATATTTTTCTGAAGTTTATTCCTTGGTTGCAGGTATTGTCTGATTCTTTAGAGAAAAAACAGAATGTTTGTGAATTTTAAACGGAGATACAATAAGCATAGGGTAGGCGCGTAATATTTCATCATGTTTGGATCACGAAATAAATAATTTATAAATGTGTATTTCAATAAAAATTTACGAGTCCCGGCGTTATGCATAGCACTCTTGAGACCAAGTTTATAATTAAGGAAGTACTAAATTCAATTAAAACAAGCATCTTACCGTTGCTACCAAAAATTGGCTATATCATTTTGGTCACTTGTAATACTTCGCCTAGATTCAAATATTTGATAAGACGTGATTAAAATGATTGAGCCAGTTGTTGGTAGAAACAGTAAGATGCCCGTTTTAAATGATTTTAGTACTTCCATAATTATATACTTGGTCTCAAGAAGTGCTATGGATACAACGTCGCCGGGGCTCGTACATTTTTGCTGAAATACATATATCAATTATTTATTTCGTAACTCAAACATGAACAAGATTCCTCACTTTCGCGCGTGTCACCTTAATCAAAACAACACTGATTTCGACTTTAACTCCCTCTTTAGTAGCTATATTTTTTTATGATTTCCGCCTTTACGCCTTCCCGACTCTTGGTCGAGTAGTAAAATAACTTTTATACGACGGAACCAACTTGTGACATAATTTCGAGAACTTTCCAAAGTTCGAGGAGGCCGGGGCAAAACAGAACTATAAAGGTTAAGCTCCATTAGCAGGTAAGAGACAATTTTAAATTTCTGTGTGTTTAAGCCTTTACGTATGATAGCTTATTGTCTTTTATCACAGATACTGTGTAAAACCAGTATCTCGTCCAATCCCTTTAGGTAGCCGACCCCGTGACATACAGGACATGGCTAGGTTGAATAATGATCTCCACAGACACTATTATTTTAGATTTTTAAATGCCATACTGCTACAAGCATTGTAGCTGAATTACAATAAAATATTATAGTATCAAACAAACAAAAACTTACGCCTAAAAACTAGGAGAAAAAACAATAAAAAACTGAATTCAATCAATGAAATGAAAATAAGGTAATAATAAAATTAACATTATTTATTAATTTATGTATTTCTTTAGTTCAAAATATTCCAATCCAAATTTTAAAATAGAAATTTTCAAATTAAAAACAATCCTAGTGAATCGAAACCCTTACAACCAGGAAATTCAGAATCAATAGATCATAATAAATTTCGGTTGCGCCTCCCCTCCACTCAGCGCGTCTATTTACCTGAAGAATATAAATATAAATAACGGCCAAACTTCCTTCTGTCGGTTCGTAAGTTTTAATAAGAAATAACGAGGTTTTATTACGGTTTTTGCTCTTCAAGATTTCTTTTGAGTGCTGTTTTATTAATATCCTCAAAACAAAGTTGAGCTAATATTGTAATGAGTGGAAAATTTATGGAGCAGTGAAGTTATTAACTTTGTATACTAAGTGTATTTTGTTTTTTTGCACTTATTTTATTTTATTTCCAAAATATGAGAAACAAAAATTTCAGCAGTAGACAGGATATAGGTATGTACCTATGTATGACAGTCTACTTATGACGATCTAAGAAACAACCAGTCACTAATTTCGCCGCTCAGGACGAGAGCTGTAGGCGGCCTAGGTTGGTTATGGCATTGGGACGGTATTCCAAAGACGCAGGTTCAAATCCTGTCTAAAGTTGAAATTTTTGAATTGTTGTTTCTCATATTCTTGGACTTCCGGTATCACAATTAGAGCAACGCGTTGGCCTCACAGCCTCTGCCTATTAAGACGTGGTTTATAGTGTATATTTGTTATTTCTATAATTTATCCACACACAAAATCATCATCAGGATCATATAGGTATCCACATAATATTCAAAATATTGTATTACGAACTCCCTATTATTAGAGCAATCCAAAAGAAAAACAAATTTATCCTTCGCAAAAATTCCCCGTCAAGTTCCTTCTTTATTAAATTTTCTTAATGCATATTGCATGAATTCCTTACCACCCGCGCATTAGCTGGGCGAAATAAATTACAAAATATTGTTATGACCCGATAAATTTTCCTCTAAAGCCTACGAAAACACCAGTCAATAATGGGGGCTTCGGTATTTCTCAATTGCCAATAAGAAAGGCTTTAGTGATCAGCAATAGTACATTGTTTAACGAGTGGAGAACATGACCGATTCCCACGAGGGTGTAGTTTGAGGCCCGAAGCGTAGCTGAGGGCCTCAATACACACGAGTTGGGAATCGCATTTTCTTCCGAGTTATACATAGTGCTTTATACTACACCTATGAGGAAAATATAATTAAAAATCCTTGTAAAATAAAGAATGATATCACTTACATGAGAAGATATCTTAAGAACATTTGAAGTGTCATCATCCATTCGAACAGAACACAAACAAACAAAACACATAATAAATACAATTACACATTACATCAAAAACACTAAAAACCTTATTTACATTGAATAAGTCAAATAAATCAAAGAACGAAAAAGAATTCGCGCGGACATGTTGATTTTACCATATTTTTTACTTAAAAATATAAAAGAGGCAAATGAAGCTAAGCACATACTGCCAAAAAATGTAAGTGGCCAGTATCATTTTGTGGGCTTCGAGATACAAACTTTTTGTGTTTTGGCATCCGCCTGTTTCTAGTTTTGAATTATGAATTTAAAAAAAAATAAAGGAGGGGAGAAAATACTTTCTCCCCTAGGGGAGAAAGTAAATCCCATATATTTTTGCCGCCCGCATATTCGTTCGCTTGGATTTACGTACTTTCTTCCCTTTTTTCAAGTAAGAACTAATATACTTTCCGAATAGGTGTAGTATAAAATTTATTTGTAAACGTCTTCTGGGCTTTTGTGTGCAAGTTAAGGATATAAGGCCTTGAGATTCTATCGCTGAAGTTTTCAATGGAGTTATGCTGAGTTATTAGATCCGTAATTGCATTGACTGTAAAGAATTGAATTGGGTTTTTATTGTTAAATTGTTTTTGTTCATCTTTTGAATGAATGATTTCAATAAATTCTACGCTTACGACGTTTTCCTTTTTGATTAACTTTAATTTTAAGAAAAAGTTTTTTGAGTTTTATTTTTTATTTTTCTTTTATTCGTAAAGGTTATTAAAATTCAGTGTTTCATTAACACAAATAGGTCAAAATATAAAGAGGAGTAATTTATTGGACATTATATGCAAGACTAGCTTTCCGCCCCGCGGTTTCACCCGCAGCTAAGAGTTTTCCCGTGGGATTGAGTTCCCGCGCTGTTCCTACCTTTAAAATTGACGGAATTTCAATACAAACTTCCATCCCCTATTTAACCCCCTTAGGGGTGGAAAATACAAAAACGCTGAAACACGTGTTCATTATTTTTAAATCTTTAGCCCAAAAACAAAATTGGAAGATCCTGCCATCAAAATTGACGGAATTTCCATACAAACTTCCATCCCCTATTTAACCCTCTTAGGGGTAAAAAATGCAAAAATGCTGAAACATGTATAAATTATTTTTTAATCATTAGCCTAAATACAAAATTTGAAGATCCTACCTTCAAAATTGACGGACTTTCATACAAACTTCAACCCCCCTTTTTACCCGTTTAGGGAGGGAAAATCCGGAAATCTTTTCTTAGTGGGAGGTTACGTTATAAGAGGAACTTGCTCTCTAAGTTTAATGATTCTAGCTTTAGTAGTTTAGGCTCTGCGTTGATGAATCAGTCAGTCAGTCAGTAAGGACAAACGATTTTATAAGTATAGATAGTTTGTCAGTTACCAACAGTACCCAAAAAAATGGGTCCTATACACACCCCAAAATATACGAGGTAATGTGCCAGTTTCCGTCCACTGGCAGGCTTCAGGTGTACAAGGGTACGGCGGCCGATTTTTCGCATCCATAACCGTAAATAATACCATGTCACCGCCGGATTTGGCGCGTCACACTGACAAAGGAAAAATGCGCCCCGAGTTATGACCCTCTCGGCTTCCTTTTGTTTGCCTAATGTCGACGATTTTTTATATTTTTTTGTCCCGCTCTCTAGGGTATCTGGAGTGGAGGCTACATTCAGAAATTTCCGGTCTCTGGAAAAAAAAAAAAATTGTGTGACGATGCATCTTTTGAAGGTCGAACGAAAGTTCGGTAATTTCATTCAAGAATCGATTGAGTGTCATCTTTATCCTTTGAATTTTTGAAAACTAATTCTAACTGACTAAATAAAAATAAATCAGCCATCCTGCCGTACTGCTGTCTTTATTTATATTTGGCAGGTTTGGAGCATGGACTTATTTAAGTTGAGTCGTGTGCAACGCCGAATCGAGACCAATGTTGAGTAGGGCAAGTGTCGTGTCATGCCGCGCGGCTCGCTTTGTATTGCGCGAGGTGTCATTTTTAATTTCGGCGCGACCAGCTCAACACGGGAATATTGTTCGCTGTTCTGTTTGAAATATTTTATAGTGCTTTTGTTTTACGAACGAGTGACGCCATTGTGTTTGTCTAATTAAGTCGAAGTAGGTTCTGGGAAATATTGGCTGGAACTGGGAATGAGAGTTTTGAAATAAAGTTTTCACTGTTTGCAGGACAGCAATTTCATAATAAGAAATTATGACGTTAATGTAACTTGATCAAAGAACTGTTTTTAAGATAGAGGAAGACAGATAAGAAGTTTGATCGGACCTATTGCATCAACGGGGTACTAGAATTAATTAGAATTAATCAAAAGATCAAATAATCAAATCACAAATATAATAATTAATTTACTGACCCTATACTACTGAAAGACGACACTACACGACGCCTGCAGGCATTCGAAATGTGGTGCTATCGCCGTATGTGCGCATAAGCTGGACCCAAAAAGTCAGGAATGAAACCGTCCTCCAGCGCGTTCAAATGCCCCGAAAACTATTGCAGACCGTCAAAAAACGTAAAATAGAATATCTTGGCCACGTGCTCCGACACGATAGATACTCACTACTACAATTAATTATGATGGGCAAGGTAGAGGGGAAGAGGCGCGCTGGGCGCAAAAGAAAATCGTGGTTGCGAAACATCAGGGAGTGGACCGGCATTACTTCAGTCGAAAAACTGTTCCGACTTGCGGTTGATAAGACAGAGTACAAGAAGCTGACGGCCAACCTTCAGGATTGAAGAGGCACTTGAAGAAGAAGAAGAATACTATATTATATCTTCGCCACGGGCACTCCATTACAGAACTCTTTATTTAAAATTGTGACCGAGAGGTGCACTCCCAACTTCCTTCTATACAGAACCTCAATGCAACACTTAACCTCTTTTACGAGGGAGCATCTTAAAAGCAGAACCCTAACATCCTAGACTAGACAGACGGACTGCAACACTGCAATCTGACTGCCAAAAGGCAGTTCTAACGCAGTTCATTTCAACAATAAAACTGTTAGTCCACATGCAGCTTGATAAATGTCAATGTGCAGTTATAGTACCACCATGTTTATAATGAAAGTGGTGAAAAAAGTAACCAACGCGTTCAACATGGACGCTAGCTAAGTATATAATAATTCCTTGTGCACCAGGATCGCAATGAGTGTGATATTCAGAATAAAGGCTGCTTGTACTACGTGATAGGTCTTTCGCTGCCAACGCTATGCAGCGGCCCCACCCAAGTTCATTATAAGCTTGGTGGTACTATACACCGACTGCATTCAAACTGAGCGTTGACGGGCAGTTGGCATGCCGCTTCATTGCCACATTTCCAGTTGCGCTAACTGCATACAAACTGCATCTGAACTACAGTTTGTCAGCCGGTTTGATGTCCGTTTGTCTTGAGCCCGAAACCCGGCGAATTTCCGCACCTATAAGGAAAACTTTTCAAACTCCACACGTTGGGAATACTCTTCTAACTTTTACTTTACAAATGCAGAGCTCCGCGCGCCTTTGTTGTATCAGCTTAAAAACTCCATCCGAAGGTAAGTTTAAGGCTTAGCCTGACACTTGTTTATCCCCTCCAAACAAAGTTTCGAGAAAAAACGCGACAAGTGAGAGCCTTTTCCAGCTTTGGGGTTCCGTGGACGGAATGTAACAGTGGTTCTAACAAAAAACGAGCAAGTTTCTGACTACTACTTGAACGTGCGATAAAAGAACTGGCTAAAATTTTGTTAGTTTAAGCTAAATTTGTTTTATTAATCTTGTTAACGACACAGTTTTTCTTAAATAATTGAGAAATAAATATTTCCTTTAAAATGCATCAATCAACAACTGTAATATAAATTTACTTACATTTATTTCATTTCAATGTGTATTTTTTCCTAATTTTACTTAAACTGCTAATGCCAAGGAACTCTCGACACTTCATCTCAATCTCTGACTTGCCCATATTTTTTATATTCATTAGGCGCAACTTGGCTCTTAAATATTACTAAGAAGTTTCGAGTTGTGAAGTTTCGCAGCAACCAATAAAAAAACCTGCGGTGTCAAACTTTAGAAGAGATTCTGTGGTATTACACCTGAGCCTAAACAAGATGGATTATTTTTGTTTTTAATTTATGTTCAGACGCACCTGCGGTTTATATTTTGTTTTTAAATTACATTATTGGATGAAGATGAATGTGAACGGCCACAAGGTTGAGTCTTGTAGGATTATCTTTATCAGGGGAGATTCTAAGGAGCAGATAATCAATGGAGCAGATGTAAAAAGTAAATATTTTCACGAGTATGTATGATATATGTAAAAATATTATAAAACTTTTTGTTGAATATATGAAGGTAATTAATAAATGCGAAGTATTAAAAAACCTTTCTATATCAAATCACTTCTTTTGGATTCCCTGTACCACTTTGTTTTGTTCAATATTAATTTATTCATGATCAAACCACACTATTCGCTATCCAATTTTATTAATTTTTAATTGAAACGCACAAAGCTTGAACCATTTAAGCAATTTTAATTCCAACGTGCTTAATTTTAAAATACTAGACCACACAGCCACCGCAAAAAAAAAAAAAACTGTAAAGCATTTTTTATACCACGGAAATTATTTAGAATATTCGCGTCGCCCTCGTTAAATATTTCAATAAAACAATATTCCCCGTAGTTTGAGCCGATAAAATAATATAAAAGGGGAATTTCTAGAGCCGCGGAATTTAATTATAGCCAACGGGTTCCGGAAAACCCGGAAAACCTAGGGACGCGAAATAAATTTCGGGGCAAGCCTTCAACACCGTGATTTGTTCAAAACAATGCCATGGTAATTAGAATTTGGGTGTACAATATTAGTATGATGGCATCGCGAATTAGGGGGATTCTAAAGGGCTTGGAGTGGAAGACAATTTATAATGAAAATATAAACTGAGATACTTATGAAAACAACGAAAGCTACGCTGCGTGGTGCAGGCGGGGTAGTGCAAAAATCGTGTTGCAAACTCAAGAAATGTTTTTGACACCATATTCAATAAGCGTAATACATAAATATATTCAAAATGAAAGTATGATTGTTTGTAATCCTACATTGTTTGATGGTTGGTAGTTACTATTAATTGTTGGCAATTGAGTGCTATTCAGCTATTGACATAAACTAATAAATAGCACACCTGCACAAACTATTCAGCATGAGCTTTCAAATGCGGTTCAAATATAAATTATTTCCATTAAAATATTACCACAATAATAGACGTTATAATGTTGGTGGTCCGAACAGTCTAGTTGGTAGGGCATTAACATTCTGCGCATAGTGATTCCCGGACGAGGATCTACTTGAATGTTTTTTTTAGTATCGGGAGTAAAGAAAAAATATAGATGATCAAACTTCTGTATTATTCTACCCATTATGTAAGAAACATAGCTTGAAATATGAAAAACTAAATTGGGACCTCTGCCTCTCATACAAATGGTGTCAGCGGCTCCATTTATTTTGTATGGCCGGTTATTGCTTTTCCATTATTTTGTTCTATGTTTCCTGCGGAAAGTTGTTCAGTTTAATGGGTATGATCACACCCCAAGGTCAGTTAATCTTTTACACACAGTATATAATGTTTCGGGACGTGCATGATTTATGTTTAGACTTTTACTGTGATCGGAAATAAGGAAAAACAGTTTTCTCAAGGTTTAAAATACTCTTTGCTAAAAATGTACTCATTTCTGACTCCGCTCTCTTGAAAACACGATCGAATAATCGTATTTTCATGTGCCATTATATCCGAATTTATTACGCTAGTGAATGGTCTTATAGGCTTTATGTATTAGTGCCGGACCATTGACTCTGTCAGGGGTTACAAATATCGATTCGGTATTTTGGTTGGCAAGACATTGAGAAATTCTGGCGTCTTTGCACACCATAGTAAAAGAAACAGGAGCAGTATAACGTCTTCACAAAAATGGTGGATATACCGGGTGTAAGGACAGCGTACTGAAAAAGGAAAGGGGTTGCTCAGTCAACTAAACTAAACAACTATCACCAGGAAATGCTTCGAGAAAAAATTTGACGCTCGGCTCCACATCAAATTCAAAGTCAAATAATTTATTTCTAAATAGATTCATAAGAACACTTTTAGAAACATAGATGGCTTACAATATTTAGTAAAGGTATTCAGCGAGACACAAGGTATTTCTCATAACATAATAATAAATCCAAAAATCTCTTCGCGGCCTGGTCTAAGAGCACTTTTTTTTGTGCATCGAGCGGGCATAACAAATTTTGTCAAGGACACTCTCGAGACTTTTTTACTGCTTTGTTTACGTGTACTGTGCAAGAACCGCTTCAAGTAAACAAAGAAATGTCACGCCCCTAGTCACAGTGAATGGTCATGAGACTTCTATGCGACTTGTTTATTTATTTCGCAGGGTTTCGAAACGACAGAAAATAAATACGTTACTACTATTGGATACTCGTATGTCTGTTGTTGAAATAGCTGAACGCAAAGGTCAAAAGCAAAGTATGTGTAAAGTAGTTTGAAAATTGTAATTTTATTGCAAAACAAAATAAAAAAAAATATTTCATGATTTATGCCAGTACCTACTGAGTTAATTCATCGCGTAGCTGTTTTGCTACGACGTAGCAGTTCTACAATGCTATGAAATTTGAAGTAAATAAATTCGAATAAATCTCTGAAACATCTAGTTTCATAGTAAAATCTTTCAAATCCCTAAAATCCGTACGATTTCAGTACATATTCACTTCACGATCGATGCTCTGTCGAACATCGCAGGAGATAAATGTGGTCATATGTTACGCACCGCTTTTAAGGCGAAAGGCGTCGGCTCGCGAGTCGCGTACGGATTTCCGCGCTACAAGCTTATTTGAATGCGTATAGGGTGGATGCGTGTGAAACTATAGATACGTTGTGTAGTTGTCAGAGAAATAAGTTTTTTTTTCCTATTGAAAAAATAATATGGCCAAACCAAAATCCAAAATTGACACCTGATGCAAAATGTTATTTTAATTAATGTAGGAATGAATCGGTGTAAAATAATACAATATACAAAAAATGATTCGGTGAGCACTTTAATTCGTCGCCGGTTAATCAGATCGATTGCCTTTGATAGCGATCACAACACAAACCACGTCAGAAGCTTTAGGCGATTTAAAATCTCTGACAATAGTGTGCACTGGTTCTTTCGTCAACTCATCAACCTACTAAGTAGATAGAAGAGGTTCAAGTTACTTAGATATCAATGTAGTTTTTTTTTCACGCATCTTTTTCCCTCCACTCGACCGTGCGTTGCTACATTTGAATGTGTATTAGCGGGTAGACTAGATTTATCGCTCGCAACGACAGCCCTCTACCGATTTATATGCAAGAGCGGTGTGTGTATCTCGCGTGGCAACCAGGGTCGTTTCAATGTGGTGTACAATATTCCGCTATCAAGGGGCCGTTCAAGTATTACGTAAGCAGATATTTTGCAATTTTTAACCCACCCCTCCCCCTCGTCAGCAATAGTAAGCAAAGCTCTTACCCCTCCCCCCCCCCATTATTACGTAAACATTGGTACCAATTGATTGATTAATGAGCAGCAGCTATAAGTCGAGAAATAAGGAATAGGTTAGGAATAGAGGACTGTAACGCACATAGTATTCATTTAAATAAACTAAGTACCTAAACGTATTCATTATTTGTAGGAATCTCCGGAAATGCATTTCGTTTTGAAACATAGATAATGTGTGGGTTGCCATATATGTGAAAAAGTAAATAATTAAGTGCTGACGTAATCACTTCTAGAACCTCCCACCCCTCATGTCATCAAAAATAAGCAAAGCAATGACCTCCCCGCCCCCCTATAGTGCTTACGTAATATGTACACCTGTCAATTGTTAGATGGCAATATTCCAGAGTTACCGGTAGTAGGCTTACCTATATTATTGAGTCAGTCAAAACCAGTCCTGCAATCTCTAACTGAAATACGTTGAATATGAAATCAATAATATCCTCAAACCTGTTCCTTAGTGGATGTTCCAAAGGTTCTATCCTAACCCTCAGATTTATATATGCGAGGGTGCGTACGGTGCGGTAACTGACGCCGAGTAGAGTTTGATATAGAGCTGTATGGTAATAGTCTGTTATGGGGTAATTTTGGCTTAATTTATATCTAATATCTGAATGAATACTTGATATGGAAGTTTGTCTATGTACCTACCTAGATTTAATAACTTATCCCCTCACTTTCAATATGCTTTCGGAGTGGGAAGTGTTCTTTCAATGGCGCTTTGGAAAAAGAGACGATTAGGGACAGTAGACGATTTTAAACTATGAAAGATATGGGACAGAGACGAAGAACCTAAATACCCCAGATTTATATGCGAGGGTGCGTACGGTGCGGCAACAGACGCCGAGTGTTATGAATGTTCTCCGAGAGACTGTAGAGCGATATTCAATAGTCTGTTACGTGTTGATTTCGTGATTTTGGCTTAATTTATACATAGTCTATGAAAACGTGATGTGGTGTGTTAGTTTAGGCAGGTTTGTCGGTGATGGAATAATTTTATGTGATGACTAGCTTTCCGCCTCGCGGTTTCACCCGCGGCTAAATAGTTTTCCCGTGGGAATAAGGTATTTTCCCGCGGTAAAAAGGTATCCTAGTTTCCAGGTCACCATCTATCACAATGCCAAATTTCATCTAAATCCGTTCAGCCGTTTAGGCATGAAAGAGCACGTATAAAACCTTACTTATTTTCTATAACTCTGTAAATAAATTGTGTTTAAAAGCGCCTTCAAGCAAATTACCCTGCCAGTTATTCCTTTATACTCTCATAAAATTAGCCACGTAATATGTGTATTAAAGTTGAATTACCCTTAATGTGTTTTGTATTTTATACAAAAATTCGAAAGAACGCGGCCAATTTTTCCACTTTTATGTGAAAGATAAGTACCTAGTACTTAGATACAACGGAGTCTGCAAGCTCACCTTTCCATAAAAAAGGCGATAACGGTTTCCACCGCCTAAACATAGTCCGATTCCTATAATTTTTGAATATGATATAGATATACTTAAAAACTAGGTTTGTACGTTTTTATTTAAAAAAAATATTACATTTATAAAAAGATATGGCCTCTCTTTTATTCCCATATAAATAATAATGGAGGTCATAATCTTTTCATAACTGTAATATTTCTAAATAGTAAAAACGTACAAACCTAGTTTTTAAGTATATCTACATCATATCAAAAAAATATAGGAATCTGATGGATGTTTACAGGTTGGGAACCATTATCGCCTTTTGTATGGAAAGGTGAGCTTGAAGACTCCTCTTAAGCTTAACTAAATAGAATAACTTATTTCAGCCTACATGTTTTATTGATGAAAAAAGCGTTACTTCAAAATGAAGGGTCTTTTTGTTGATTCGATTTATTAGCTCTCAGCTAAGCAGATCAAATGTTGACTTTATTATATCTCCTCGATAAGCCTGTCAAAGCGTAATTACCATATTTTTTCAGAAAGGTTGTTTTCTGAAAGTAAACGCCAAGAGTTATTTGCCAAGTCAATAAGGGTGTCTTGAAATACGACTAAAATACTTATTTATTTTTTAAATGAGAATTGCTTTTACTGAAGTGCGAATTTAAATAGCTTTATAAAGATTTTGCAATTTTATTTTATTTATTTATTTAATCATTACCATGTCTCATGTTATGTCTTAGGGAAAAAATAGACTGAGTGTTAACAGATTATTTGGTCAGTTTTGTAGGCGGCTATTGCATACTACAGGGTGTTAATTTAATTGCGTGCCATAGCTTGGGGGGTGTGTAAGTAACGTTAAAGAAGCTCATAAAAATAAAATAAAAATCCAACTCAAAAAATAAAAAGGAATAGTCAGTAGGTTCCCAGAGTTATAATGTTTCCCAGAGTTGCGTCTGGCCGCCGCGCTATAATCAACCGTCGCTATCGACCAATCATAGTGACTCGCGCGGGCTCCACGGTTATAATTCGAGAGCTAGATGCAGCTTTTGGAAACATAATAAATACCGACTATTGTTATTTTAAATGTTTTTGAGTTGATTTTGTTTTTAATATTTTTTATGGGCTCCTTTTACGTTACTGAAACACCTCCTAAGCTATGGCACGCAATTAAATTAACATCCTGTATATTACTACTCCGAATCCACTTGTACAAAATGGCAACATTATCGATAGGTACAATCAGCAGGTTCGTCTGATTGGTTGTGTTTAGCATCGTAATCCGCGGCGGTGCGGTGCCGGTAATAAATTCCAGAGACCACCACCGGCGCGACGCCGCCGCAATACTGAGCATAGGGTTGACAAATTAAAAATAAAATATACCTACAATAAAATAAAATGAAGTCACGAAATAAAACTTAAAATCTAGATCACTTCTATAATAATTTGTAACATCTAAGGCCCCTGTGAAGTACACATTCGTGTGCTTCTTGATAAATAAGAAGTGTGAAAGCTCAAACTGTGTGACTTGAACACATGTGATTAGATCCTTGATGTGGTTCACCGTGGTCTTGGCATTGAGTCCCGCTCACAAACACCTTATTTAAAAAAATATTAATGATACAAAATATCAGGCATGTTTTTTTAATTTATTGTATGTAATCCGTTGGCAACCCTATCAAAGCGGACGGTGGTTTCACGCGGACTAAATTAGGAGTTTATTTGGTTACACGTTTAGGTTTAGATCGATTCGGCAGCTGCAGGGTTAACTAATGAGTGGGCATTTGTGTAAGTATTAAGGATTTTTTTAATTTACACTCATAATTTAACGGGTATTTGAGGCCATTTATATTTTGTTAGGGTTCCGTGGTCATTTATTTTTCAAAGCAGCTATTCCATGTAATGCTAATCGTTATACTTTCACATTTTCTGTAATATTTACAGCATTTAAAAGTGAAAACGGACCAAAACAAACTCAATCGCCTTTCAAATTTCCTTATAAATTAAACATAAAATGTTTTAGAAAATTAATTTTCCCTCGGCTGAAAGTTAACCTCAACTTATTAAGATGCAGGATCGTAACAGATGCTTCAAAGTGGAACTTTAATAAATTACCTAGTATATTCAATCTTGTCCAAAGAGTCAGTTTGTCAGTTGACGAGTCTATCGGGCGACTTGGGAATTTTTAGGTAATTTTCCGAGTTGGGGTCCGAGTTTTCGAGATTTGGAATTTTCGTATAGTTCGACAAGTTGGACAAAGTTTCTTGCGAAATACTTTGCAAAGCTTCAATCAGTAGCGGCTTCGCGTTTATTCTTTGTACAAAGTCTGCAACTTCGATGCCAGTGTTTTAATTAGTCGAACTTATAGACTTATAGTTGAGACTTAACTTTCGAAATTTGTAGACTCTTTAAATTCTTTTGTTTACATATTTTTATGAAACAAAATGTTAAACAAGATGAATTAATATTATTTTTAAGTAAATGTATGTTCATTGTCTTTTGCAACATGCCCAAAATATTGTTAGAAAGCTTAGGAAACAGAAACAATTTTTAAGACCACGTAATGTAAGTAATGGTATCCCTGCAACGGAAAATGATACAGGAAGTTTCTTTTTTATACAATTTGGTATTCGAATAACAAATTGACTCAAAAACGAGCGCGGACGCCAACATTGACTTGTCTAAAACATAATAAGCTTCGCAAGAGTTTCCTAATTAAGTTTATATTCGCCAGCTGTATCGTCCTTTGTCTCATTACGCGTTTTGTGCAAAATTTTGAAGTAAGACCACAAGTTACCAGTTCCCCCACCTCGTTTGCTTCACCCCCGCTCTCGCCTTGCAATAATTTTCACGTGTTGGAGGGGAAATTGAACAAGGGACACTTTTGGTTTATTATTGGCAAGAATATTGCGTAGAGGAGGACTGTATATAGCGTAGCTTAGTTATATGTTACTATTGGTTTACTTTGTAAGAACACTGTTGCTAAATTATGTACAATAATGGTTGAATAAATAAATAAAATCAACGAAATTATTGAAAATGAGGGAAATTTTAATTATAAGATACTTTTAAGTACCTACAACCAAATATTGCAAATTTATTGTGAAAATAAGCCAAATGCAAAACCCATTTTAAGCTAAAATAAAACCTGAGGCGGTGTTTTGCGGAACACGAAAAAGATCAAAAGTGTGATAGCAATCGATCCACCAAGGAAGCCCCGGTACGCCTGTGTAATGCAAATTACACTACCTGCGTGACACATACGCTAGACTACGTACATTCTAGGTACGAAGGACACATCCATCCATCATAATATCGCTTTCATAAGTCTCCTCGCAATAAAATACGGAAAATGATACGACAAATACAAAATCCAAACACATATTTCTATCCTCAGAGACCGGACGCGATGCCGCGCAAATAGAATTGCGCGCACGACATTCGCGAAAATATCAAAGGAAGGTTCTGCACGGATTTGTTTCATTGCTCTTTTTGGCCCCGGGCGTGGAGAATGCTCACTCAAGGGGCGAGAAATCGACAGTTTGCCCCCTCAAAGGGTCGCTGAAAGTGAAGTTTAGTGGTAAGAAATAACGACGGGTCGCCCCTCAGGAGATCTTATTGAAAGTAATGTTACAATATGTGATTGTAAACATAATGCTGTGGACGCTAATAACTGCGGGCCTAGGATTTAGCCCTTCTTTGTGGTCAAGTGGGCGAAAAAGGGCTGGTACTTTCCTTGGTAATAAAATAAGTAATATTATTAACTCTTTATTTAATAATTCTCTTAAAAAGTTCAAGCTAGCTGTTGCAGCAAATGAGAAAGTAGATACCTCACAGCAAAAGCGAGTACCTCGTATATTCTAGGAACGTACAGAATTCTTAGAATCCCTTTGAACGCTGAAATCTTAGGTACACTAGCACTGAAACCTACACAGGACTCTCGTAAGCTTTCTATGAGATACAGAGCAAAGAGAACGATCTAAACCTAGTGGTTGAGAGTTGTGGGCTACTGCATTCAGAAATACAGAGTTAGCATGCAAGAGTTTATAGTAAAAGCAGAGAGAAGTGAAAATGAGCCAAGAGCTACATTATAAACGGTTAAAGATAATCAATTTTCAGATGCAGAGAAGTTTTAGGATATGACACAAAATTTACCTTAAAAATCTCTCCTAAAAATTGTTGCCAAATCTCACAGCCCTACCATTTCTTTAAACACCACCGACCATTTTGCAACCAGATCGTAATTTGATGAGCTTTGTGGCTGCTACGCCGGACAGTGCACGGTGGCACGGCTAAATAGCCGGCGACGGCCGAAAATGGCCGAAAACGGCCGAAAGCAACCGACGCCGGTGGCTTCAAAGCGGACAACACTGCTAAATAATTCCGGATGAAACTTGTTACCGGCGGTTTTGGAATAACGCTAAGAATAGAGCCGTTGTGGGGAAGAGAATTTGCGGCACGTGTTTGTACAGTGAAATTGTAAGGATTGGTACTTGATGTCTTTCTACTTGGTAGTAGATAGTAGGCGTTTCTTATTTTAGAACTTTTAAATTTACTTGTTTTGGTCTGTTTCTTGGGAGTACTTGCTTCATCTTCGACCCTATATTTTGGTCCCTTTGGAAGTAGAGTCGAGAGGAAATCAAGATTCATAATAAATGTATCTGTTATTTTTCGGAAAACCGTAATTTAGGAACATGTACGTATATTTCCTTTATTTATATCTGAATTTTGATCAATCAAAGTAGTTTTTGTGGTTATTTCGTGATGGTTTTACATTGTTTTGAATTTTTAAGTGACAACGAGTATTTTGTGTTTCTGCATAATTGAATATCAGCAGTGGTCTATTTTCCGATACGTTTGTTATATTTTTATTGTTGCTGACATTTTTGTTCACAGCTAAAGGCCTTTTTAGGTTATAACCATTTTTATAATGGAGAATATTTTAATGTAAACTCCGTGGAAAATCAACCGACTAAAACGAATCTTCTATAAAATATTTCTCTAGCTAGAAAAATATATCACAACTAATTCTTTAAATGGGGGCTACTGCCCTAAAAATAAATTATGTGTACAATGTTAGTTGCATGGGCCGGCCCTATATTATCTCGTTTGGGCAAATAGCCCTTAATGCTTCGCATTACGGAAACTAATGTAAATGTGTTTGTTCGTCATTTACTCTCGACTCGTGCCATTTACTGTTGTTTGAGCTCTTTTAAAAAATGTAAATACCTAGTCTCTTTTTACTAAAAGTTTTTTAATCGTTTGCATGACATATAGGTATACCTATACATAATACACACACAAGATTGTTTCATTAGGTGCGTTATTTTTTTAAGGGGATCCCTGGTGCCGCCAGCGCCCTCATCAGTTAAAAAAATCATTACTCACTGAAAACACAATGAATCGAAAATCCGGTAAACCAGTTTTAAGAATAGGTACTGAAGTTTGTTTTAAGCACTATTAATTTATGATTTAGTGTTTACAGCGCAGCAGTTACAGATACCAAAAGAGCTAAAAGTGGCCGTTTTTCGCAAATTTTCCTTCTATTACTACCAGGAACTATGAATTGCAACTTTATGATGTTCTAAATTATCTTCTGTGCTTTTATTTCAATTTGGTTTACTGGATTTTTGATTAATTGCTTTTTCAGTGAGTTATGATTTTTTGACTGATGAGGGCGCCACCTGGCTCAGGGTAGCCCCTTAACAAACGTTGTTGAAGACAAAATGTCTCGCAACTAGTTTTTCTGGTCTTTCGTCGAACCTTCATCCCACAAATCAGGGGATAAATAAAATGCATTAAAAGTAACGTTTTACTGCTCTACCTGAGCAAATAAAGTACTAACTGGACCCAAGGCTTGTCGTGTCGTTGATCAGAAAACCAATAAATTGTGAACCTAATGCCGCTGGTAATAAAACTAGCAGTAAATTAGTGTCGTGTTGTAACAATCGAAGATTTTTATGTATTACCTGAAACAAACAAGGAAGAAAATGAGAATTCTGTTAGTATATAAACTAAAGAAGAATGTAATGAAAAAAAAAACTATGACGTATATACGAAATTAATTGAATTATTTCAGTTGATGGACTGAATCGCGCGTTATTTGGAGAACCTTTCAGTTTTTAAACTACTTTGAGATTCTATTCCATATTTAATATTATCAACCGAAACAAAGCGGAAAATATACGACATACAATAAAATGTGGGAAACAACTTATTATTACACAGCAATTGTGCCAGTAATAACTCATTTTTCGCAATATTTTGGCCCATTTCCAAGTAGAGGAAATATCATTCGTATAAAACGATACGAAAAGTTATTACTGATCGATACGGAAATAAACAGCTATCTTACTTGTAAAAGCTTATTCTGATGAAATCGTATAAACACATTTTTATTTACAAAGTATTGTCCATATATAAAAAAAAACAGTTACTACATACTTTAAAAAAAATGTGGTTTACACTCCAATCACGTTTGCTAGGATTTTATACAAAATTTATTTTTTCTGAGAATTAAAATTTATTTCAGGCCGTTTGTAAAATTTTGGTTTAATTGTGGTGAGATCCACTTCAGAGGACCACTAGGCAATTTTCAACTTTGACACTAGAGTTCATCGGGTCATTCAACCCTACAACCCCAACGACAGAAGAAAATATCTTACTTCTAAGGGATCAGGAAAGGGTATGATGAATGTTACATAAAAGGAAAACTACGAATGTTTGGACGGCATAAGTGCTTACATTTTTCACACCCCGTTTTTAGGAAGGTGTTATTCAAATGCGCCCCGAAACCACTCGTGGTTGTAAATGGGGTTTTATTCGGATTTTTAAACATCGTTCACGCTAAGTTGGTTTTTAGCAACGCTTTTAAAATACTTTTTCGTGCTGCAGTAGTAGTCTGTAATAATAACTAGGTCGTCATTTACCGTGAAAATCTTTATATTTCATGAAAAGACACGTTATTTCAGAACCAAGAGGCTATTAAAGCATCAATGGTGGAAAACACAATAAGAATATAAGAGAATTGGAACAAATGAAGCCAATAATTTTAAAAGGAAGCAATCTAACATTTGCTATTTAGCAGCTTATTATTCGACATGTTAATGACAAAATTAAATAACATTTGCTTCGCTCATAAAAATAAAATATTTTTTATTGTATGAAGAACCGTCTTCGTCTGGTCATACTCTTATAATCTTCTCATAATCTGCCTTAAGAGTATAACAAGATACTGAGTAGTACCCAGGTCTTAATATAAAGGTCTATTCACACCACGCTCCCCTCTCCTAGTCATTTAGCGCGGATATTGCAATGCAATAATTAAACCGCCAAATTCGCGAGTGGCGCGCCGACGCGCTAATATAATAAAGCCAGTATAAACCGCTTCGGAACTGGTTAAAACCGGTTTAATATCAAGAGGGCGGGCGGTGATAGCTCAACTTTTAACGGGAGCTATTCGAGTAAGTCTATTAGTGAAGTGTACAAATAAACATCTTTAGATTTTTTCGTTGTAACAAATAAAAAGAATTACCAAGAACGTTTTACAAAAACCATCTAGTCTAGTGTTGATCAAGACAAAGCAGATGAAGGAGGAAGATCAAGTTGAACGCTAAACTTACATATTTTAACTTTTTAACAGGCAAATGGATATCGTGGGTGAGACAAATTAGAATACTTCATAAGGATTACAATATGGGACAAAAATTGATCCAAGCTGGGACTACCATACGCTATGGTGATGATGATGAAATAAAAACTACTTTGAAATTATGTCCTTTTGTAAACAGATATTATACAACGTGGGCCAACTGAAGCAACCACCATCTTGCAGTCAGACAGACGCGGTCTGGAGAATTACAAGATACAACCGTAGGGATTAACGCCAGTGTGTACATAGCTTAACGTAGTCGGCTTCTTTGTTTATGTTGAAGACTAACTTTCATTTGATGAGTGTCTGCCTTAAAATTTGTATTGAAATACGCGTCTGGATAAAGTGTCTTATCTTGCAGACGTCGTCTTTAATAATAAATGATATTACATAAACTAAACACAACCTAGTCGTCGAGTAAAATAAACATTGGTTTAAAGGTCGTTGGTTTGATTTCAACGGGGGATTTTGTCCGTTTGTATTTAAATAAATGCATGACAGAAAAATCGACCAATCCGTACTGGGTCCCCGTGGGCGACTAAGGCCCGATGGTCCTAAAATTCAGGGTAAGTTCGTACTCCTCGGTGAAAACGTATATGAGCTGATGTTGATGAAGAAAAAAAAAACTTATGCAAAAGCGTAACAAATACATAATTATAATAACAATTTGTTGAGATTGGGATTTGAATAAAATAATTATGAATAGTTATCTAACATTGAAATGAATAAAATAAATAATGAAGTATGACAAAAGAATTAAATTAGAGCCATAAATCATTATTTCAGAAGAGAACAAGAGAAATAATTTCCTGACGGTCGGTCGGCCATCTTTATCGAAATTCGGCCCGTATTTCGTATTAGGGGTTCCATTCATTGACTTCCCAAATCGAATTCACACAAAAGAGCAAATCGGCCGGAGCGGAAAAAGCCGCAAAACTAATTTAATTATATCAATCAGGCCGTAGGTCGCGGACCCATATAGAGCGGTTGATTTGAAACGGAGTTGGGAGCCACGAGGCGAAAGGTTGTAGGGATGTGTAGTGTAGGGCTGTCTTAGGTTGTTTGTGCACTTATCCGTATTTAATTCGTATCCAATACATATCAATATGAAACGTAATATGGATGGGTACACACAAAAGTTGTCAAATAAATAGGAGATGCGGTGAGAGGTTGCCGACTACTGGGCTAGAGAAATTTGAGATGGGGTTTGACTTGCCGTCGACTCGATAGAAGAAGAAAATCAGAGTATTGGATACAAATCTAATATGGAAAAATGCACAAATTTCCTTACTGATTCAGTGCCAAAATATTCCCAAGGGGGTTGTAGATATTCCTTTACCTCATAGCAAGGAATAAAAAACAGTGATCTCAACTAATACAAAATTTTGTGCAGTGCTCGTCAATCCGCCTGCCAAGCGTATGACTAGGTATGGCAAGTGGGGCAGGCCCATATCCTGAAGTACATTATTGGGGGCTGAATCTTTAAAGTAAGTTCACTCTCGATAAGTCACATCACTAAAGGATCCCAATAAAGAATCACCACAATGTGTTTATCGCAACTGGCGTAACCTAGAAGGGATCATACTGATTCGGAACCATTTTTCTTGGTCTATTTCGATACTACCATTGTTATTCCTTCTCTTGAGAGAGTTTGATGATAAACTAGCCGTGTTTTACGTTTACGAAAACTCCACCAAGAAGCATTACAAGTCTTGACTACAATATAACTAACACAACACCGAGAAATCCTACCAAGTTGCTAATATCAAATTTACACAACTCGAGTAATAGATAAATATTGTTCGGAGCAGCATACGTACTCTGCGCGGCTGTGTACCAAGTTCATTAAGTGTAGATTACCAGAGCAACCCGAGTTGCTTAGAGCCAGCTTTTAATAACTACAGACTTAATAAGTGTGTATTTTGTTTAAAAAGTTTGCTCAGAGTTTGTAGTAAACTGTTGTTGGAGTTATAAAACGTTTGATAGGAAGGTTTGTTAACATTATTAAATTGAAACTTTTGTTTATAGATACAAAATTTGCTAACGTATTAGGTTTCCTTTTATTTCTTAAGAACTGGAATTCGTAGCATAAGCGTAGCCAGGCCGTAGCACATCGCTACGTAAATACTACGACATGCTACGGTGAGATTCAAATTGGTCGTACCGTGTTGTACAATTTATTATGCTTTAAGCGGAAATTGTACTAAATATTACAACGGTCTGAAAAAAGATTTATTTTTAATTGACGTCCAAAACAAGAGGAGGTTCTCATTTTGTCATGAGCTTTTATTATTGACTCTGTCAATGGGGCTGCTCATATGAAAGTCACCACGAGATCCCCGAAATCATTCCTCATATCTTGTAAAAACCATTTTTAAAACAGTTAAAAAACAAAAAAAATGCAAAGTTGCTAATTCTTTCATTAATTTTGGATGTATCTTATCCTTCAACCATATTAACGAAAAGACTTCAAAGAAAAGCACCCCTATTGCGAATCTCAATTTACGAAACTCTTTGCACGCAATGAACGAGGCACGCGTAAAATTAGTTTTATTCCAAGAACGGCGTCACCTGCGAGGCCCCAGCTCAATTAGAGAAGGGGCCTCAATGGGGCCGATTCGGAAACAAAAATTATTTACTGTACCATTTTAGGGGCATGGCAAATAGGAATCGGTGCGGCGCCGTTGCGTTGCCGTTGTGTCGTTTTTGTATAGAAACATCAAATCAAGCTGCGCTGCGCAGACGTAAATTAAATGCCATGCCCCTTATGTCTTGAGCGTACAGAACGGGACGGTACTAAAGACGAACAAATTTTGATCCTGTATGTTACAATTCGCTCTGAAATTTTAAAGGATTCTGGTTGATATCATTCCACATCACAATTTGTATTTGAAGTATTATGCACAGATTCTTGATTTATTATAAGTTCGTTTGTAGTGCTGTCCCTTTCCGTTTACTCTTGGCAGAAAATTACACGGTTTTATTTTACTTAAATCATGTTTCCTTCGAATCGTGGCCAATACGTTCAAATAGGCCCCCGAGCGCACTGCACTGTGTTAAGAAAGGGAGACAAGACTGTGAACTTGAGGCCATAGAAGGAGCAGGTAATACAAGATTTTTAACATAATATTCTTCAGGTTACCGGAACAATAAAAGCTGTTCCGTAGAAAATCTGTTTTTATGCGTTAAAATTTCGTATTGAATAGAAAATTTGCGTTATTTTGTTGCAATTCTGTAGTATTGTATAGCAAAACAGCACTGCGTAACAAAGTAGAATTGCGTAAAAAAACTCTAACCACGAACTAAAACGACCTCTATAGAAAGTCTACGAGTCTTTCTCTTCTCCTTCCTCAGTCTCTCTCTCTTATTTTTAGTCAGTTCAGTGGTCATGCTGTAGCACAGTACATAGCTACAAAATCGCAAATGCTATCTGCCCCGCCAGTTTACCGGCCGCACATCCGGGATCGTTACCTAGGCGCGGTTAGTTGTGTCGCCCGGGGAGGTTTTCAACCGGCGTAATCCGCCGGTAGGTGGCGCAACAATCGAGTATGCGACGACTGTTGAAGATGTTAAATTTCAGGTGAAAAGACCAGTTGGTGAAACTATCAACGTAAAAGCAAAAATAAATACATAAATGATTGTTCATGTGAGAATGCGGCCCCTTTAAGGTAAAATGATTTGGCATTCTCTTGTCTAGCCTAATAAAATAACCTTCATCTGCTACGCCACTGGACATGGTAAGTAGTAGGTATAGATATCAGGTTTTTAAGATAGCTCATACTAATCAGAGATACAATTGTACGAACAAAATTATTAGAGATTATATCACCGGATTTGTACATGGTATACCGACCAAAATTTCAGCTCATGCATCATTTAATTTTATTATTTATCCTGTTTGTTGACCTTAGGCCGGTGTAACATGGTGTGTCAACAATATGTCCCGTGTCGGTAAATACGGATCGATATCGGATCCGATCCGACCGGATTGGCAGGATCATCTGCGTTGATTGGATCGCGATGCAAGTCCCACTGATTCGACTTGCATTCATTTGTTTTTCGATCCCCTCGTCTGTTGCGACCTGACGTGTTGTGTGAAATTAATGTTGTACAGGAACCTTTGCGCTAGTTTTTTTGACGAGAGTTTGATTGGGAGCTTGATTACTGTTCTTTGACACAGTTAGCTTTGTCGAAAATTTAGTAGATTTGCCTGTGTGAGCGCGGAAAGAGAGAATTCAAATTTTGTTACATTACTGGGAGAGTAGAGCTTATATTTGAACAGTTTTTTTTAGGAGTTTTTTATCAGGAATCTGGTAAATCGTGTGTGATTCTTCGATGGTTACAAAAACAATAATTTACATTGTACAAATTGTGCTGATGGAACTGTCAAGTATAATAGGTTAGTTTATGGACTTAGCAGTATGCATAAAGTTTTCCGATTCATGAAAACAGAAACACCGTTTTGATGTTGCTTTCCAAGTTTATTCTTATCTACTTTAAAAATCTTCTGCAATCCTCTCAAGATCTCCTTTTACACATCAAAAAGATTACCCAAACAAAACTTAGCTGAAACGAAACTCGTTGCAATGCCAAACACGCGTCGAGTCGACCCCGGTTCAAGAGTTGTTTTAATGTGTCTTTTAATCCCACCTTCAATCTGAGGCAGGTGCATGAGATTTAGAAGCATTACCCAGTATTTTACCAGATTTTAAGGACAAAAGTTTTGAAAAACATGTTTGAGCAGCCAGTACAAAAAATTTTCATTCAAAATGTCACACCATGTTCCCTCCGTGTGTAACAGGTAGATTTTGCGGGTAGAACGTAAGGTCACTTCACTAATCAATTTACGAACTTACAATGAAAATCTACTTTGATTATGGCCCGTAACTTCAAGTTAGCTGGTTATTTTATGTACCTTGTGTCTTGACCAGTCTTAGGAGTAAGACAAAATGAAGAGGGGGTCGCAAAGTGCATGTTTCTCGTGCCGCTTTTCCTTCATTGTGATATACCTTTTTCATTTTATTTTGTGACACAAATGAAATTTTCTTTGTAACAGATTCGCTTGTGACTTTCTAAAAGTATTCTTTTGAATCTATTTGGAAATAAATTATTTGAAGCTACAGTAATGATCGAAGATTTGTGGATAGAGACAAAGTATCTTTTCACGCGAAAGTACTTATTTACATTTTTATTTCATTTCATTCTAGAAAATTCCATGTTGTGGCCTCACGTCATTCTTTGTAGAAATCGTAATAAGGCAGTTCTACTATTGTATCTGCTCTGTGGTCTCAACTGCGCCTTGCTAGTGATGGTCTGAATAAAAGCTTCCCTAAATAATATAGTAAGCTCAATAAAATAAAATATACCTAACCTACACTTATACTACCCTGTATACAGTAAGCTCAGTGATCCTATTCGTAAGAGATTTAGAAACATTACCACCTCCATACAAACTCAGTTGCATTTCCAACTCAAACCGACGCTTACGACGGTAGCTAAAAGCCAAACTGAATAAAACTTTGTTACGAGCTCATTGCTACCTTTTTCTCTCTTGGGCGAATAGTCCAGTAGATTAAAGTTCAGAGATAGTATTAAAAGCTACCTACTTAGCTACTGTCTGGTACTAATAGTGCTTAATATAATGAGCTTGTGCTGTAATTCCAACATGGCAGGAAGTGTAATTTGAAAGAAAAATTATTAAAAAATATTCGTAAGTTGTTTTTTATTATTACATAGGATATTGGATCGAAAGTTACAAGTTTCTTTTTTCAGTAATAAATTGTTTCTATTATTCTACTTATTACGGTCAAAAGACCCTCTTATCTGCAGGGTGGTTTTTGCAGGGAAAATCCTCTCTCTCTCTACTTAAATAATTTAGTCATTAAACTAATATTATAAAAATACAGTATATTTTATGCTACCTGAAGGAACGATTTCCACCTTTTTTTATCTCAACTAACTTGAGTTTGCGACCCCTTTCCCTACCGGACTAGTGTTTTGTGTTAGTAACACAATAGAATTGAAACTCAACTAGTAGAGTAGATTTGGTCAGCTTACAGTGTTACAAATAACATTGCTTTTGTTGCTAAAACAAGACTGTACTGGCTTTTTCGTGTCACGCAATATTACTACCAAAAAATGATCTTATAATTTCCATAAAAGTTGCATCAATGATTTAAAAGATTTTAAATTGATTTTGAGAAACGTGAGTTTACTTCGAATAAGTAAACCTAATTTCTCCTTATTCGAAGTAAACTCAATTTCTATAATTTTTAAATTTTCGAATACCTAAACAAAGGTTTCTTCTCTTTTTAAATGGAGAAAGAATTCCGTCTCTCTTACTTCAGACGGTGAAACTGTCCTTGGGTAACGATCGAGATCAGAAAGGCTCACCACTTAGGCTCTATTGTTCGCTAAGATTAATTTGTACCTCGCTTTCCTCTTGCGGAAAGAGACCCCTTCTATACACGTGCGATTTCAACACAAGCATCCGTTGCTGCTTAAATTTGGACGTGTCGTCGCAGGATTTGAGATAACGCTGCAATGTACAACACAATGCTAGTTGTATGCGAGCTAACTGTAAAAGAGCCGTAGAGGGACAGAAAAAATGCGAAAATCGGCCTGTCATCAACATTCATTGCTGCTAATGCCAGATTATGTTATCTTGAGCTTTGATGAAATTCCGCAATGTACAGTAAAACACAAGTTGAATAGACTCGACTTAGGAAAGAGCTGTAGAGAGGTCAGAAAAATGGCACGGGCCGGCCGCCTGTCATCTTCGTAATATAGTAGGGAATGTTATTAAAAGAGACGAGGTTAGGAGTAAATGGGAATGCTGTGTCAAACGATATTAATAATGAAAGGAATGATCCCAATGCAATAAGTTCAAAAGAAATTAATACGTACTAATGAAATATGATAGTGTATTTGTTAACATTAAAACAATGCAACTTTTATACGTTACTCACAAGAAAGCTATGGATAGACGGAGACTAGAAGAATTTTAGGGGAAGATCTCATAAGATACCTAAGTAATAAAAAGAAACGTGGTTAATCAGAGGGTAGATAGTCCATCAAGTTGTATTTCCGTTTCTTTTTTCAAAAATCTACAAATAATACCTACCAAAATATTATGTATAAACTAATCAAAGTTAAACAATATTATTCAAGTTATTCAGTGGCTTTTCAGAAGGGAACTGCTAATTTGAATTGCTGAAATAATAACGGCATTTTGTAAACGAGCTGCTAAAATCTCGATAAGAGATACGAAGTTGTGCAAAATTCTGAAATGTAGACGGAACCGGATCTTGTTATTGGAAAACAAATAGAAACAACAAGTTTGTTGAAACATTATCACCGCTGTTGACTTGGTATGAATAATTGAATTAAATTGTAATACAAACTAGTCTAAATAATTGGATTAAAATTATCACCAATGGTTCATCATCGCAGACTCGACATCTCGACAGAAGAAAGAATAATTGAATCAAACATTCTTTTATTTGTGGGAATCTGGCAAATACACAATCTGAACAGAATTTTCCCATAAAACCTGTCGGATATAGACACGGCAAAAATAAACCGATTTGGAAAACATTCTTTATTAACTCAATCTACCTATATAAACGAAGAATCACGTTTACTTTCTATCCAGTCCATCAATGGCAAATCGGTTCATTTTCGCGATGTCTAAATCCGACAGGTTTTAAGGGAAATTCCAGTTCAGATTGTGTATTTGCTGTATTTTCCTGACAGGAATCTATTTCCAGATGGAAAGCTCAGGTATCAAATAACTAGGCACGCACGCCTCTAGTGGCAGTATTACATACCTATATCTATGATATATGTACAATATGTAATGAGTTACTTCATGTAGTACGAGGTTTAGTAGGGCGCCCAAGATTTGTAATCGTCTTGAAATTTGTCACGTACAGGCCCAAAGTTAATAACTGGCAAGTGGCCTTTCTACGTGCTGTGTTCTTCGGGTCTATTTGGGTGTTAAAGTTCTACTTGTTGTGTGCGGTGGGTCTTTTGGGATGTTCACTATCAAGAATAGTAAAGACGAAGGAGTTTTTCATTTGAAAATTTTATTTGTTATATTTGAAAATATACAGTCTTTAAAAAAACAGTTTATGTTCAGACAAAACAAAAGCTTGGATTACTTTAATTTGATGAAAATTATAAAAATGAATAGAAAACCATCAAATAAACTAGTTTATTTGAACCAAACATTTTTGTTTGCAACAATGAAAATATGCGTTATATCAACCCAGCAGTATTTTTTGCACTCATGTTGGATTAACTGAAGAGTAAAGTAGATAAAGCTGTTGAAATTCGTACAAAAAGTAACAAGCTTTGTTCAACTAAAACGAGAAAGATAAGACCAAATTTT
The DNA here is from genome assembly GCA_029255725.1 of Scrobipalpa atriplicella. Classification (NCBI taxonomy): domain Eukaryota; kingdom Metazoa; phylum Arthropoda; class Insecta; order Lepidoptera; family Gelechiidae; genus Scrobipalpa; species Scrobipalpa atriplicella. The sequence continues at coordinate 10,674 of JARACY010000521.1, read as the reverse complement.
TCTTGTTATCTCAAAATTATTGCTCTTAAACATTGATATCTTTTGAAAATAAATAGATCTGTCAGAGTAAAATTACACATATTGAGTATGAAATGAAATTATCTTTCAGCAAATCGTCGACAATTTAGCACAGCAAAATAAAACAATGAACTACAAAAGTAATATCACCAACATCATCAAACTAAGTTCAACATCATAAAAACGGATATCAAAAGTTAGATTTGCATCTAATTTGGGCGTAGATAGGGCAAAGTCATAAATGTTAGCGTGTTGGTGGAACGAGGGACAAAACTAGAACATAATCTAATTAGTATTACAGACATGAAGTAACTGCCTCTGTGGTCTAGTGGTCTGAGTCTTGGGACTTAGTTTCGAAAGACATGTGTTCGATTCCTGCCACAGTTGAAAAATAAAATACGATACTGTTAATTTACCAGATTTTCCATAGATTGGTTAGGATTGTCTTAGGTATCTGAATCGGGAATCAGCATTAATTGCCTATCTGAAAGTCTGTCAAGAAAAAAAACCGTGCTTCAGAGGGTACGATAAGCGAGTCCCGGTCGCTGTCAAATGCCCATGAGGTGGTGATACGGGATCGACATCACACTTGATAGAAGAATAAGAAAATAGTTAATGTTAGCGTGTCTATACAGGGTGTAACAGAAAGGGTATATGCATTGAGAAATGTGTGAATCTACCCATGAAACTGAACAACTTTCCCTAAGAAACATAGGTCGAAAAACGAAAAAAAAAAATAGTGACCTTTCATACTAAATGCATCAGCTGATAGCGTATTTAGTATGGGAAGTCAATTTTTTTTTTCGTATTTCGACCTATGTTCCTTAGGGAAAGTTGTTCAGTTTCATGGGTAGATTCACACATTTCTCGATGCATATACCCTTTATGTTACACGTTGTAGAGCGAGGGATGAAACTAGAACGTTATCTAATTAGTATCGCAGCCATGTTACAAGTTTGGAAGATTCACCGCAAATCCGGTGACTGCGACAAACTGTACGTGACGGGAGAGGTGGAGGTAAGGGAGGATGTGGGAAAACTAAAGATATGTGCTGAAATTTTTCAGATTTTTATTGGACATGCACAAAGCAGTCAGAGTGGTGGTCAAGAGGAAGAACAGCCAAGACCAGGGGGAAGACCAGACTTAATTGTCCGACAAAAAAAAAACGGATCCAAAATAGATGAGGAATTCTTCGCCTTTTTCAAGTGGTTTGTCAACTTGATGAAAATGTTATGTTATATTCACACAATATTGTAAGTAATCCAAATATCCATCTTTAGTCCCACTAAATACTTCAACCACAGATTTCTGCCTTCTTCGTTTTCTCTTTCTAATTCGCTCTATTTGACGTGTCTTACTCAGTAACTCCGCAGAAACAAAGATCTCAATCTAAGTCAAAGAGGATATAAAATCACTACGTTTAAGAGTCGGCACTTCCATACTAAAATCGTTATTAAATTTTTTCAAGTGTTTGGTTCCTATTCTCTAACAGTGAGGAATCGTTTTCATACAAAACATCACAAAACTTTTTACTATGGAGTTTCTACAGACTGATCTAAGTACCGGTTATTGTATAGGTATAATAAAACTAAATAGTAAATGAAGAGACAAAGTGAGACATCTCTAGTTCCTTAGATCTAACACAAGTGTGAGAGGGTTGTACTATGAGTGAGTAATACGCGAGGATCGCTAGATCCGGGAGGAATCGGATAAGTTCCGTCCCGATTTGGAGTTTCGATCCTGAGGCTTGCTAGGTGAAGGTATAGAGTTTGATTACTGTTTATACTCTGGAAAAACTACAGGAATCGAATCTGTATTATTTGCTAACTTTCATGGCGTCTGATAAATTTCCATACATACATACATACATACATACATACATATAATCACGCCTTTATCCCTAATGGGGTAGGCAGAGCGTAAACAACCAAAACAAAGATCGTTTCGCCACGTCTGACATGTTTTGAGGGTTGTTTAAGATAGATCTGTATATTGCCTTAGTGACAGGTTGTCAGCCCATCGCCTAAATTACAATATATTTAAACCCTCGAATCCCTTAGCTGATTTTTACAGCATGCCCGGGAGGAGATACAGCTGACACATTCTATGTTTTTCTATCACTCCCAGTCCAGCGTGGAAGTTATAAATTTCAAGAGTTGATATTGTGGTGACTGGTTGTCGTCATCAAATGGCCTAAATGTCAATCCACAAGGTTTTAATTTTACCCTATATACCTATGTATTAATTTATCATTATCATGCTTTTATCAAGACCATGAATGTGCTGCTTGAAAATAAAAATTAATGTTGTTAAGGTGGCCTATAGATACTTGTGATCACCAAGTTTACATAGTAGCGAAAATAAAATGCATTTTATACGCCGAATTTAAAGACACTATAATAAAGAAAGGAGGAATAAAATCATAACGATAAACCTCTTTCATGGGGTTAGCAAATGAATTCAAATCGCACAAAAGAAAGCAGCAAAATATTATTGTTTTGAAAACGCCAACGAAGGATATTCACACAATGTCACTGAATATAAAATTCATGATTTTGTAGTCTGCTGTGTTGGCCAAAATCCAACTTAAAACAGGCAAAGAGGTGGGTGGGTTATGCAAACTTTTCGCTTTGCGTAGCAACTATTTTAAGCTTAAATCGATAATTTTGAACCGAATTTGAGATATTTTTGATGCAGCATTCTACTCTAAAACATAAACGCAAAGTAGCGGCAAAGTTATAGTTGTAAGTATTTAAGGTCTTTTAGTGAAAACATCTTAGTTAGAAGGACCATTTTCTATGCCTTTAAATAAATTCATTCATTAAGTTGTAATACATAGAGCCAGGTACTATTCTACTTACTTAAACTATTCAGTTTTCGTTCGAATCTTTTACTATTGTACAACCAAGAGTATCAAAAATCACATGAAAATTCTCGCGTGTATGAATTCAAACCGATATATTATTTTCAATACCTCAACCGCAGCGCTAGAACATGCATCATATTGCTTTAGCACTTGGCTGCGGCAATCCGTGAAATACGTTTCCAACTTCTATACCGTTTCAGAAAGAAAAACTGCATTGCGATTTGCACCAATAGTTATAAATTTCACCCACATATATTGTGAATCAATCGGTACGGAGTTTTGTCACGAGAGTTTCTCTATCTCGCTTACTCTTGCACCTTTCGCACACTAATGGAGTGAGAGAACGTTAAAGTTTAAAGTTAAAAATGTCAGAATGGCACATCAGGGTTGGGGATACTGGAGGCTTGCCAGACGTTATCGGATTTATGTAAAAGATGTAAATTGAGGTGGGAAACTACAACCGAAATGCGTCTAGCTTCTCTATAAAACGGGGTTCTTGAAAGAACTGATTTTCTATTTAAATTAAATCAAAATGTGGGAAGAATGTCGAACAAATGATTTATTAAGGTCTCAATTTTGTTTTTAAATCCTCGATCATTAAATTTCCAATTATAATTTGTAAACTTTAATGGTATGAAAATAGAATCGACAGCGCTAAGGTAAAATTTAAATTGATGACAGAGTTGTGTTTCAGTTTTAACGTTGAAGCTATCCGAGAAAATTAATAATTTTTCCCCTTTGAAAACTTATCTATTCATAGAACGTTACTCAGATCGATCTCATACTACTCTCCGTTCTAATGGCTATCGACAGCTTTTTACAAAGACGAGAACGCTTTATTCTATCCATATTCATGAGTCTCGTCTGAAGGATACACGGTTTTATTCAATTAATTCCCGATATCTCCACAATCTCCCACCGACTTGCTTTTAAAATGATTCAGTCTGAGAATATCTGAAGTGCCAGCTAACAAGGGAAAGAGGATCGGTTAACTCGAACGCAATTTATACTGGTTAGAAAGAAGGTAATTTGAAGAAAAGTGGTGTAATTTGATCCCCGGGTGAAGCATTCCAACTGATAGAAGTAAATGGAATAAGGCTTTAAAGGATTAGTAGTTGAAAACAAGCTTGCAGCTGCAACCAACTACAGAAAAAAGTAACGTCGAACAATACTATCTAAGATTTAGCTTAGTAATTACTATTTTTGTTTACAACATTCATTCAAAATGCAAGTCTCTAGGCATCAGATTTTTCATTAATTCTATTTCCATAAAATATTAGCCCGCATGGCATAAAAAATACATTATTGTAATGAATACATTTTCAAATAGTCACCATGTTCTACATACTTTCCTTAAAGCACAAACTATTGTCGATCACAGCTGTCATACCGACAGTATATAAGGGTAGAATTTACTGCGGAGTCGACACTGTGTTTGACAGACTAGTTTGGTGACAAGTTTAAACGAAAATGTTTATGACAGGGTTAGATGGAGGTGAGATTTTGAGTGACTGGTTTCCCAAGGTGTTTGGATTTTAGATAAATATTTTGCAAAACATTTTGCGCTCTTGAATAGACTGTCTCGCAAATTATTTTATGCATCGACGTTGCGACACGTTGAGTGTCGAATTATTTAGGTTCTTTTCTTTGAAAAATAAAATAACTAGAATAAATTTTTAAGTTAAAACAAAAAAACTGCATTGTTACTATAAAATTAATACCTACGCGTAATTCTCTCTAAAGCCTCATAGGATTCATGACAATTCCTCTTCTAGAATTATTTCAAACCTTTCTTCAATGAAAGGTGGAAGAAAATACCTTTGATTCTATAATTTGTGTTGGCAAAAACACCTAAAAAAATCCTACATATAATATCAGATGTAGGCTCAATACTTTTGTCCGGACAGATTATCAACATAACCCGATTAACCGAAACCCTATAACATAGTACAACAAAAAGGCATGTCCAAATGTGTTCACAAGAGACACGTCCCAACCAAGGGTCAGAAACCTCCCAAACACAGGCTTTGTCATAATGAATTTATTGTTATGAAAAGGTCTATTCTAAGGTTACTTTCGCTGTCGTCTAGTACAAGAATTCATGAGGGGCCAAAAGAACAATTTGGTAAGTTGGTAAACTTGACAAAGCTTTTTTGTGTTGGCAGTGAAAATGACTATTGTAAGACCTTTGTGAAATTTCACTCACGTGGTTTGTTGATTTCAAAGTTTGTATCAACAGGTATTAAATGCTAAGATTAATGATTTATATTCTAAGAGACCTTCAATGTACTTCCTGTACACATAAAGAGAAAAAGGAAAAGGATTTTAAAGATCGTAAGTAACTTCTTCTTTCTTTTACTTTACTTCAGCTGGGCTCTTGTCGGTGGAGCAATTTCCATTTTTGTCTATCATTGGCCAGTTCTTTAATAAAAGTTTCGTAAGTAACAATTTTAATAAAGTCTAAGACACTAAAAACAGGCTAAAGATTATTATTGGACTGCTCTTTTTCTGAAAAGACTAGCTCAGTAACACTGTCATCCCTAGGGATCTCCTTCTATTGTGTTCCAGCAAGAAAACTTCATTATTTTTAAGGCTTTCCGTATTCTTCAACGGAGACTTTAGGGAATTGAAGAAAAAATGTAAGTATCACTCCCTTTTGTGACTTAGAAACCTCATCTTCTCAAAGTATTGTAATACGAAAACTTTGGTGTAATATCGAAAAGGAGGCATAAAAGCTTTTTTTTGACGTTTAGTTCAATAAGATTTTCTTAAAAAATGCTTACGGAAGATTGGTGATAGCTTCAGATATAAACTGACAACATTACAAAGTTAGTATTTAAGGGAGAACTGTTGGAATATTATTTTAAAGTATGTTTTTTTCTTTTCTTGATCTTGAAATATTTACAGGTAAAATGACTTTGTCCAATCAACAACTAAATCGGCCAGTAATGCCAGCTTGCTAAATAAAAAAAAAGTTTTCATTGAATTAGTCACATCAATATTATTACAGTAAGGTTTTTCCTTTTCATTATGTTAAAAAGTCTACAGCCAGAAACACTTGTAATAATGACCATGTCCAAACAACTAGGTTGGGCAGTGTTGCCAGCTTGCTAAATTATCAATTGCCACACAATAGCTCCTCGCTGCACACTCTGCGAAACTTTTAATTGGAACGAAATCCCGCTTCCAAGGCGTTTTAATTAGGAAAATTTGCGCTGACTCGATAAAATTGAGGACGTGTTACATACATTGTACTACGCCTAGTATGTTCTAGAAAGTAACTAGTTCTTGGAAAATATACGTGGACTTTTACCAGAAGTACTTTTGTCTACTTTATATTGTAGAAAAATACATTAAATCTTGGGTAATGCCGTAGATGATATGGCTAAGTATAAGCAGGCAATGTGCAAAGTCGTCTAAAAGAAACGCTAGGTGCAACAAGACGGGGTGATATTTTAACCCAACTTTCACACCCAAATCTACTTTATTTAATTAATGTTTTTATTTAGTCGATCGCGTAATAAGATTACGTTTTCTTATAAACATACTATGTTATCTTGGTCAGACGTCTTCAATAAAAAATGTTTAGTCGCCCAAGTCTTATTAGCCGCTTGAGGATATCTGTAGTCGAGTCACGCGCGCTTGTGTCCCGTATCTAGTATTTTCATTTCATCTAATATAAATTTTCCTATGAACAAGGCGGACGCGATATAATTTCTATGCAAATTGAGCGTTTAACTTCGCATAACACAGTGCCAGTTACTTGGGGATCGACTCAATTTTACATTAATAGAGAGATGATGGATCAACTTTCTCGGGTTGGTTATTAGTTTGTTTATGGAATGTTTTGGTTTCATAAGCTCATGAGCTTTATAGTGGCCAAGTTTTAACCACTTATATTAATCAACCTTTTGATGTTTATCATGCAACGCGTCGAAACGATGTATTAACGGGATGTTTAGTTAAGTATTCCTGGGAAGAGAATCAGAAAGTAAATACTACGTTTATCATTACCAGACCGACACAGAAGTATAATTTAACAGCTGACAGTATCTCGTATCAGAGAACATCGCAGCAGTCTAAACAAAAGCTTTATTCCGACCTACATTTCACCAGCGAGGAAAATCCAGAATAAAAGCACTATATTTATGCAAAGCGCGTCTCCAAGAATATCCTTGAAAAATAAAAAGACAGCTGCCAAGAATCTCTTCAAAATTTGTCCACCGAGGATTTTAGCAGCTTCCACGGTTAGTGATAAACCCTTTACTTTATCGAAATTGGCAGAGTGAGACGTCTTCGTTGCCAAGTCTTAAGATGCAGTTATCTTCGGGCTTTTGACTGCAACACATGTAATCTGGTTGGGAGATTTCTGGTTTTAAGCAGAATTGAGATGAAAAGTGCCTTTTGAAAGTTATTCTTAGAATCTTTGAGGATTTTTAAAATATAGTGTGCAAGGACTTTCGTATAAATGGAATTTCGCAGAAAAGGTCGTAACAGACGTAATAAGAACTACTCCTTATAGACTAAAAGGGATTTTCTTTTTTTCTTTTTATTCTTAAATCTAATACGTTTTATTGTCTCTCTTATAAATAAAAGCTTTTTAACATTTTTATGTTTTTAGCGGCAAAATCAACAAGTTGTTCATACCCAATAAGGTTAACCATCTACTCCGTTTTTAAGTCTACTTCTTAGCGAATGGATTTTCTAGTCGAACAACGACCCGATAAACCCTGGTGTCAGATTTTTTAAACCGCCTAGTAGCTCGGCCTCTGACATGGTTTCAGTAACGACCATTATCAAAGACAGCGACCGGGACCGACGGCTTAACGTGCCCAGTGAAGCACGGAATCCAATCAGGTGATTCAGCCTGCAATGTCCTAACCAAACTGGGGAAAACCTCACAGAGTGATAAATTGACAAATATCAACTTTGTCCCCCCCCCCCCCCCCCTGGGAATCGAACCCAGGACCTCCGGATCGTAAGCCCATGGCTCAGACCACTAGACCACGGAGGCAGTTCCGATTTTAAGTGACATACTTAAATCTAATAATCGTAAACAAGCCTGATCGAAGCGGAAGCTCAGAGTTACCTTCTCATTATTGACAATTACTTAAATCCTTTCAAACTCCAAAGTACCCAGATAGCACCCTTAATACCCGATGACGTAGAGCCCTGTCAGTAACGTAATTAATCTACGGGCCACGTCACGATACGTCACCGATGTAGCGATTAGAGTTGTATAGGTGTATCGATAGATAATTAGATAAGAGCTTTGTTTTGTCTGCAGAATATGCCATTAAAAATTTAAATAATTTATACTTAAGTACCTAAACAGGGTTCAAGGGATATGCTTCTTTTCTTCTTCAATCGAGTCGATGGCAAGAAGATAATTTTTTAAATTTCCCCAGCCCACTGGTTGTGTGTTGCTACACATACAAAATAGCCCGACTTTTGGTACGAGTATTAAGTCTTTGGGTCAAACCCGCTTTAGCACTGAAGGTTGGAATAATGGGGTCCCAAAACTGTATTTTTGGTGATAAAGCTGAACATTAAAGGTAGAATAATGACCAATGACAATTGCGCCACACAATTAGAGATAGAGAAACAAAACTAAAATTCTTAGAGTTTTATGCATCGTCGATAGCAAACTATCTATACCGCAACAGACATCACTAGCCGCGATTGTGCCACGCCACTCCGCGAAGCTAATTTATTTAGGTACAAACAGGTTTAGCTTGCTCCGCATCGGCACAGCATTGACGTACACTGAAACGCGATTTACTTGAGTGCATGTGTGACAGACTTATTGTGCTATGGATGAACTAATGACTAGAGTCGCGCTAACAGGATTCAGGGATTTAGTTGCTTTTATGAAAGCAAATCAAGTAGTTGTCATACAACTTCGTCCATGTTAATATCCTACTATTACGCAGGACAGGAATAAATCATTTTTTATGATGGTTTAGTATGAAACATAGTGTCAATCGAAAAGTCTTCCAATTTAATACTCAGGAACTAGATCCATCCAAGCCAATGCTACTTAGTCAAAACACAAAACTTGACAACATAAGTTATTCGGGTCGTTCATCGACTTATATTATAAACTATTCGATAGCAAAAGAACGCTAAGAAGATATTAGGATAGATTTGAGTCATCGATCTCTGCTACAAATAAACCTAACAAATTCCAAATAAGTTTGTTCAATTTTCTTTTCAACGAGTGTCAAGCAAGTTATGTTTACTAACTTTGAAACAAAGACGAAAATAACGTTTCCAATTTCTATATCCTCTTAAATCCCTAAAATTCCTCCAAGTATTTGCATATTCATTACTCCCGGACTTTTCCGCATAATAATCAATTTGGTGGCGTCAATTACAATCAATTTCCAATAGGACAAGTCGTCCGGCCAAATGGTCCGTTAAAAGGAAAGTTTCTGAAGCTCTTGTCAGTTTTTTCTCTGTTTTTGCAGGCGATTGATCAATCGATATCAGTTAAGTTTGTAGTTAAAGACGAAAATACTTTTTCTTAAGCATTCGCGTTAGGTTCAGTTGAATCGAAAAAAGTATACGCAAATAAATGATGCGCCGGAAAAGTTAGACGAAAATCCATGAAGATGATCTCTACTCGTATTCTACTTTAATGGGAATTTTTTGGACGATACATGTGAGTTCCTGCAGAGGGCGCTGAAACTGGCTAAAAAAACGTTTCTGTACACGGAAAAGTCTATTGACTATTTATTATATTTTCTAATTTTCTCCGGAACGAGCAAATTTAAAAACCCCCATTGTTTGTGTTTGTATCTTCGTTAATAATTTGCAACATTTTGCAACTTATGTGTTCAACTTCCTTTTATTAGAAATTCACAGTTAATTGTTTCTTTTTAATAGTCCCTACCTAGAGGTACAATGATTTTCTACCTAGATGCACAATGGTTTTTATAAAATTTCATCTGTAAACCACTAATTTACGGTACATAAAACATTATCAGTGTAGTCTCTATGTTAGTTGGATTAATCTAATACAACAAAACTGGCCACATAGTTGCTTACTTTTTACACGAAAAAGATTGCGAGATTGTATTTTATTTGAGATTCTATCAAATGCAGCTTCCCATTCCCTTGGTAACAACCTTTTAGTTTTTATGATACCTGCCCCCGTAGCATGCAGCCGCGATAAGGCCGTGATAGCCGTTTTATCACACATTTTATCACATCTATCTGTCAAATCGTATGGGAGTTTGACAGGTAGACGCGATAAATTCGTTATCGCGCGTTGGCATGATACAGGGGCAGTTCTATACCGATTGTAGGACGAACAATACAAGACAAGCGTGCCGCAAACTGATAGCTATCCTAGGGCTTATTCAATGAAACTGAACAATTTTCACCAGGAAATTCTTTCAGGAAATATGTTTTTTTTTTTTACTTATGAACATGAACACCTCGATCAGAAAATTTGTATGGAAAAACTAAAATATTTTTTTTTCATTTGCTGAAAGAATCTTCCTGTTAAAGTTGTTAAGTTTCATTGACTGAGCAACCCTATCAGTTTGTGGTACGCTGTCCCTTACACTCAATATGTTGTTCTATTTCTATCCCAATACCACAGCACCACACGGAATGCAGTTCAAAAAGTGAATGTCAGTAGGTTATCCCAAAAATTTCAGAGCTTCATTTACCGACACAGCAAAACAAATGTTGCATTATATCCTCTGGCGTGTGTTCAACAACTAATTAGTTTAATATTGGCACTCTCTGTTTGTCAGAGCCAATCAAACCCTGACATTAGG